>ML112109.1:0-39764 GCA_003697995.1 Taxidea taxus jeffersonii
GTTCAGCAGGGAGCCTGCTTCCCCTTCTCTCTCTGTCTGCCTCTCTGCCTACTTGTGATCTCTCTCTCTCTGTGTCAAATAAATAAATAAAATCTTTTTTAAAAAGTTTCTTTTATGTAACTTTGTCAAGCCACCAGCTATTATTAGGGTGACCAGTTCTTCCCAGTTTTTTTAGACTTCCCTAATTCTAGACTTCCCTAATTCTAGCACTGAATATTCCACAACTTGGGTAACTTTTCCATCCCAGGCAAACCAGAACAGCTGGTTGCCTTAGGTTATACAAAAAGCTATTTCCAGAACCGGCATCCAAGCAGGCACGTCCCCTGCTTTGGATGCTACCCAGGAACTCAGCCTTACAAATATATCTTTAAGCATTACAACAAAATCCACATGAGACCCAAACAGTTTTCATACCCAGACATGTCTGGATTTCCACAGGGTGACAAAGAGACTCGCTAGAGTTTGGCGTTGGTCAAATGTTACTCCTCTTTAACCAGTGGCCCACAATCGCTGCTCTGAGCCATGGAATCTATTCAGTTCAGTTTATTTTGACAAAGAGTTTGTAACATGGACGTACAGGGGACAGTCTAATCTGGAGCTTGAGCAGAGAAGTCACTACTTATCCAGGACTAAAGTAGAAGAAGAAATCCACAGACCACGTTTATAGTTATATTCAGAAGTGTCTGCAATTACCCTCAGTAAGAAGCAAGGAAGGAGACAGGGGTAGAGAAGGATCCTGGTAGTTACACCTTTTCCAGGGCAAAGCCCCTTCTAGCAGCCTGTGGAGTTGCCCTGTAACCTAATGGAGAGGTGTGTTATGCATTAAGGCAGCAAGGCTTAATCTGCAGGGGGGATACCCCCACACCAAAGCCTGAACTCTGGGGAAATTGCTTATGAGCTCCAGCTGGAAAACACATATGGGAGATGGACTGGTTTATCTTTGCAAACTCTGTTTACAAACAAGGTACATTTGTTCTCCACACAGTTTGTCTTTGCCACTGGCACTTGAGGAATCCAGTTTCAACTTTAGAACTACAACTTTGAATCACCTCCAAAATCATGTTTGGTTTCTTGCCAAGATTTTTCCTTTTAAGGCAATCCCTTTGTCCCAGTTGTAGAACTGGGTGCATTCATTCAGTGAGAAATGTATCCCAAGATTTATTGGATTAGCTCTGTGGTTCAGAAAAATGTACCAAGGACACACAAAATTTAATTAGGCAGTAGCTCCAAAAGTCATCTGATAATACCTAGAAACCGGTAATACTGGCACAAGACATATAATGCCATGAAGGAGGAGCTGATCAGCGGGAACCCCGTAAGAATGTATGGGGGTAAGAGGGAAAGTCTTAATGAGCACAGTAGCTTGTGAGCTGGGCTTGAAAAGATGAACCCAATTTCAACTGCCGGGATTCAGAGTCCAGTGAAGGTTGATGGAACAATGGTAAAGGCATGGAAAGACAGGAAAGAAAGGGTGATGGAAGAACAAGCCATTCCGTTTGGCTAAAACGTGAAGAAGTTTTGTATAGAAAAGTTGGCTGGGAACAGATCACACAGATCCTAAAATGACTAGCTATGGAGGGCATAATAGCAATCATGGGGCTATCAGAGTCAACAAAACTAGTGTGTGTGTGTGTGTGTGTGTGTGTGTGTGTGTGTGTGTGTGTGTGTGTTGGGGGGGGTGTCTCAGGGAAGCCAGCTGAGATGAAGGGTGAACATAACAATGGGCACTGATGCCTGCTTGGGGCTGGCTCAGTGTTAGCCTGTTCTTGTGTGGCTTGCCAGCTCCTCACAGGAATGTTTCAACCCCATGATTCAAATAAGGAAACAGAGGCTCAGAGATACTAGTGACTTCCGCAACCAAGAGCATCCTGATGCCTGGACCCCAGTTCAAACCCATGGCCTCATGGCACCAAAGCCCACATTGTTCTGCTCCAGAATGGATGAGGGAGAAAGGAAGGGAGAGAAGGAGAAGAGATTAGGAGGTGGAGAGAGCAGTTAAGACTTCTGAAGAATCCGGGAAAAATTGGTGAAGACTTGAATCAAGGTGAACCCAGCTGGAATGGATAAGGAAGTTCAGCTGTGACTGATATGGTGGGGGGTAGATTAAGTAAGTTTTGAGGAGGAAAAAAGAGCCAGAAATGAGCCTGTGGGAGTGACCTTGGGAAGACGGAAAAAGAGGATGCATGAATAGAATCATGGAAAAAATGAAAAATTGTTAAAGATTTGGGGATTGAGGGAGGTTCAACATGTTCATTCAATCAATATTTATTATTCATTTGCTTAATTGATGACTATGGAGCATGCCATGTCCCAGACACTGGTTGGGCCCAAGGGATCTAATCCAAAGTAAAAGTTGCTCTCACGAGTTTGCAGTCTGGTGAGAGTTGTTACCAAAGCTGCAGCACACTCAGGAATGCCTAATGACAAGTGGAGACAAGGCTGGATAGCCTTGATCTTCAGTGCTTCTTGCCCATTAGATTTACCCAATACCTGTGGCTCCCCTTCCAAACAATCTGGGGTGTTGTCTGAGTTTTGGAAGGTTCTGAAGCTCCCCAAGTGACCCTGTTCTGCAGACAAGTTTGGGAACTGTTGCTCTAAAGCAGATGTTGTCAAACTATGGCCCTCAGGCTCAATTTGACCCCTGACTGCTTTTGTAAGTAAATGTGTATCAGGACACAGCCCTATCTGCAAATTTACATACTGTGGCTCACATTCATACCTTCGCAGCAGAATCCAGCAGTTGCAAATGGAGACCAAGTGGTCTGCAAAGCTGAACTTACTTTTTATCTAACACTTGACAGAAAAAGTTTGTGGTTCTTGCTCTAAAAGAAAGGAAGAAGGTTCCAAGAGCAGATGACAAAGCAATATGACCCAGCACCATGATGGGGGTGGGGTGGCTTGGGGATGCCATTGGAGGGGCTTCTATGATATTTAAGTTTGTATATAGGAAACTTGTGTAGGAAAAGAGAGGGTGAGAGCAATGTGGACAGAAAACACAACAGGAGCAGAAGTCCTCTTCCGATATCCACTGCCATGTAAAAAATCACCCCCAAAATTCAGTGGCTTGACACAACAATCATTTTGTGATTACCTTTCACTGTTCCAGGGACTGGCTGGGGCGGTGAACCAGTTCTTCCTCAGGGTCATGGCCAGGCCATGGGGGGGGAGGGGTTGGGGCTGGAGTCATCTTGAAGGTTTCTTCACCCATCTGCAATGAGATGCTGGCTGTCCACAAGGCCCTCAGCTTGGCTGTGGACCAAAATACCTAGATCCAAAAGACTTCCCATGTGAGCTCTCCAGTTCCTTACCACATGAGAACTGGATTTAGCATCCTAAGAGAACAAGATGGAAGCTGTATTATTCTTTATGGCCTCCTTTTGTATATCAGACAGGAACATTCCTGCAGTAACCATAGGTCTGCCAATATTCATGGGGACCCAGACCTCATGTCTTCATGGAGGATCTTCACTGTCACATTCTAAGAAGTGAATGTGGATTGAAACATATCATGGTGGTCATCCTGGGAAAAAACAATCAGCAGCAAGCAGGAGAAAGCTGCATAGCTCCAGCATCTGAAATAAAGAACAAGTGAGAGAGATGACACAGAAATGTGGTGAGTTCAGTCCAGGATGGTTAGTCCATGTTAAGTTTTTTTTTTTTTTTTTTTTTTTTGAGAAGGAGTTAGGGAGGGTCAGAGAGAGAGAATCTGAAGCAGGCTCCATGCCCAGTGCGGAGTCCTGGGAGCACCCCCAGATGTGCTGTGCCCATCAGGCTCCTCACCTCCCCCACCTGCCATACTTGTCCGACTCCCTCAGCCCTGCCCCGGCTCCTGTAGGACATCATTTGCATTTCTGTCAGAATGAGGACCTGTTACATAATTTGTGGGGCTCAGGGGAAGATGGAAAAGGAAGGCTGCCTTCTTAAACAATTATCAAGAATTCCAGAATGGCAACATTGGACCATTAAACCAAGCGCAGAGACCTGCACACTGCACAAGTCAAGGCCACCAGCCACCTACTGGGCTGCATTCTGTTTTCCTGCGTCTCTACTGATTCTGCTGCCAAACTGAGCCACTTGAGGGCAAAGGCAGAACTTTTGTGTCACTGCGACTTATACACACACATTGTGTGTGTGTACGTATATATACGTATATAATATGTATACATATACAATAAATCTTGAAGATAGATATTATATCAATGAATATATATTATTAAATATTGAATATATAATAAATATTATTTATAATGTATATATAATAAATCTTGAAAAAATACACTAGTACACTAACAGACACTAAAAATTCCCTAATAACAAAGAAGATTGTAAAAGAGGATATATATACACACACATATATATACTTTTATATATATTATATATAGATATATATAATAAATATATAATATACATGGCAAATATATATTATATATATTAATAATAAATCTTGAAAAAATATACTAGTACACTAACTGATAACTGATACTAAAAATTCCCTAATAATAAAGATTGTAAAAGAGGGTAAAAGAGACCCCTCTCTTGAATCCCCTGTAAACTCTGATAGTGAATAGGTAAGAGCAGGGACTTTGGAGTCAAACATCAGGGTACTAACCCACTTAGACCTCCTGAGACCTGAGCAATTTCTTGATACTTACCAATCCTCAGTCACCTCATCTGTAAAATGGACAAAACCACAGAGTCTGCCCCTTGGAGCTGCTGCTGGCATTCAGTGAGATAATGCATGTCTGGATATGCCTTGCACATAGCAAATTTGCTCAATAATAATTATCATTAATGAACAGAAGTGGTTACACTTAGAATTCTGCTTTCTGCTTTTCAAAGTACTTTCAAGCTCACTCTCTCATTTGATTTAACATCCACTATTGTTATTTTAAAGATGGGGAAAAGAAAATGGGCTTTCAATAATTTATACAAAAGACAGGGTTTAAAATAAGCTCTACTTAGATCTCTTTTCCATGATCCAAATACTTTGAATTGCACCAAGAATATTCTTTCAGTGAAATGAATTGATAAGTTTTCTGCACTAAGGGTCCTTTTCATTTTATATAACTAAAATTTTACTCTCTGACTACAGTGCATCATACACAGCTTTCACTACCCTTGGAATTAAAGAACCCTGGAGGTGATTTTGATCTTACAAATTGCTACTGGCCCTTTAAGCGTAGCAAGGCAATCCCTGAGACATTCATTCTTTAATTTGGTGCCCCTTGAAGATTCACTCCTTTTGCTGGTGATGGGTATGAAATACAGGTCCTCAAATAGTTGTCATGGAGAGGGAGTAGCTTCCACCTAAAGATAAACACTTCACTGGACCTGCCCGCTTACATCAGTGGGATGTTCCCTGAGTCTTACCATCCTGACATCTTGCTGACTAATAAGGCACTCGTACGTAGTTCTCTAGGAAAGTTGAAATATTTAAAGAGAACATATAAGGTCTCATGTTTGAGTGACAGTGAATGGGCCGGCCGGGAGAAAGAGAACCTTCCAGAGAAAGTTGTTAGGTAGAAATTGGGATTTTTTTTTTTTTCTTGAAAAGGTAAAGATCCTAGAAAAGGACATAAAGAAAATGACCCCAAACAGATCTCTTTTTAAATCTCAGACTCAAAATACTGCCCTGTAGTCTATCCTAAGACTAGTTTGAATCATTCATTGAACCAAACCTTGGAAGAGCACAAACCTTAGAAGCACAGCCTTAGAAGAGCATGACTCAGTGGGAATTGTGCATATAAATTATTTTATAGAAGTGTAAAATAAAAGGCATTTTGGTGTCTAAGGAGTCTTGGGTTGGGTCGTTTATAGACATCCCACATCTTGTCCCAGCTCCCCCTCCACGCTAGCCCTCCTCTTCCAAAGCCTCAGTTTTGTCACCTGCAAAATGGATTGCTGTTCTTCTCAAAGATATTGGGAATGACGAAGAGTTAGCATTTCTGAATGCAGGTGTTACCATAGAAGGAATTGTATTTGAATTCATACATGTACCTATCAAAAAATACAGGAAAAATATATTAAAAGAGTCATTTACTGATCCTCAGTATTAACAAATGCCATATTATATTCTCCTCAATTGTTTGCTTTTCGCTATAGTTTAAAACCTCTTTGTATCCTTCTCCAGCATCAAGCCCCCCTTTAAGCCCCAGGCCCCCCCATTGCCAGATGCAACCAGCATCATGAATTTGCTATTTGTCCAGTCCTCAATTTTTTTAAGATTATATTTATTTACTTGACAAAGAGAGAGAGAGATCACAAGTAGGCAGAGAGGCAGGCAGAGAGTGAGGGGGAAGCAGGCTCCCTGCTGAGCAGAGAGCCTGATGCGGGGCTCGATCCCAGGACCCTGAGACCATGACCTGAACAGAAAGCAAAGCCAAAGGCAGAGGCTTAACCCACTGAGCCACCCAGGTTCCCCCTTCCAGTCTTCAATTTATCCTATTGCCCCATGTGTTTCCCAAAATGTGTAAAAATGATGTTTTGTATTACTCTGCAGCTTTCCTCCTCTTTCTCCTTTTTCTTCTACTTCTTTGTAAAACATCTTATTATAAGAGCTATCTCATACTTAGACAATTATACCCACATGTATAATATTTTCTCTTATTTATTTTACCCACATTTATTTTATCCATTCCACTATTGATGGACACTTGGGATGCTTCATTTCTCTTTTTTATAACAAGCAATGAACACCTTGTGCAAGTACCAGAGTCTAAGGCATATCTCTAAATGTCTTCATTTGCAGAACAGATTCCTTGATGTTACAGGCCTGTAATTCATGTGTGAAGGTAAATTTTCATATGGCTTCTATATTACACTTTTCTAAAATTTCCTAAGGATGATTACTGAATGGGTAAGATACTTTCTCAGTGGATTATAGTCCTGAAGGAAAGGTGTTCTGTGGTCCCTACCTCATCACCATACCATCCTTTTCCCATTTCTGTTAGCCCCTCCTTTAGACATACACCATCTTCTTCACTCCAACACCTCCTTTGTGTCCAGACTCTTTCCACAATGTACCTTTACAGCATTCTTCCTGGCTCTCCCGTCTTGTTGAAGATGCTCATAACTCCTTTATTTCCTTGCCTTCAATAGCCTTTATTTTTATGCTCTCAACCACTCAACAGTATAGCTATGCCTGGGATCTAGAACTGATTTACCTTGCTAACGTCTCAGGTGCTGACTCCTACCTCTCCAACCAAAATTTCTTATTCTTTTAAGTATTTCTTTCCTTTGGTCTCATCCTTTGTGCTGGTCATGTGACTTCCAGTCTCTTTTCCCAAATTCCCTCTGACTTTATGTGTTGCCAGGCACCTTGCACCCTGCTGTTAATCTTTCTACAATTCTTTACCAAGTCCCTAGATGCACACATCCCTTTGACATTCACAATATCCTCTTTGCCAGCGTGGCTAAGGCCTACTTATCTTCTACATCACTTTTTCAGGTAGGAGGGAAAAATCACATTTTCTAGTATTGCGTTCATTCCAAAACCAAGTATCCTCCATTGAGAGTGTGCAGGGGTGAGCAGTGCAAAATCGGGAGATCCCATTGCTGCTGACCAAGACTTTTATTCTTCTCTGCTAGGATCCGTTTGGATTCCCCTATTGCAGCTGCTATAAATGTGGTTTGGGTTTTGTTTGTTTGTTTGTTTGCTTGCTTGCTTTTTCTTTTCGGGCCTCCAAACTCTTCTATTTCACCCTTAGCAGGCAGCCTCACCTCTGACTGGCAGAAGCTGTATCACCTAATTCAGTAGCTCTAGACCTCAGCTGATGTTGTGATCATTTTGGAAGCTTTAAAAATGTTCATGCCTGGATGTCATTTTTTTAAAGATACTGACTTAATTGATCTAGGATGTGGCCTGGCTCTTGGGAATTTTTAAATCTCTCCAGGTGACTGTGCTCTGATCTTATTACCCTCCAAATTCATTGTAGTCTTACGGAATTATGAATCCTCTATTTTTCTTCCTTCTTTTCAAGGTTATATCCTCCCTGTGATCTTGAACCCATCCCTTCCCTTCATGAAAAGGGATTAACCTTGGTTAATCAATCATTCTTCTTCTCCCTCCCCAATTCCTGTAATCCTCTCTTCTTGATCTACTAGTTCAATAACAGATGGTTCCTGTCCTCAGGAACTTGACCATCAAACTTAGTGGTACCATCAGTCTTCCTCATTCAGGGGGAGAAATTTGGAGCCATATTCTATTCTAACCCATCTCCACACCCCTGACATCTATTCATTTAATTATTAAATCCCATTAATTAAATATGCTCAAAACAATCTTGCCTGTTCTCTTTCCATCCTTTACATTCTATTTTTCAGCATCTTATTATATACTTCCACAGAATCTCTAGGCATCCTATTTATATGTTTTGCTTACATTTGCTTCTACTTCTTCATCAGCCTTTCTCATGTTCTTCTCAGCTTTTGACTGACATTTTTATTGTTGCATTCTCAAGGCAAATAATCTTTATATCGAACTCTATACTCATAGTTAAGTCCTCAGTACTTGTATATAAGTTGATTCTAAGAGCAAAAAATAAATCAATGACATTTGTATTTTATGACTATGCAAATGTCCTTAATCATCACATTGAGTAACATATTATGAGTATATTCTCTTTCTAATGACTTATTGTTCTTTTCCCTAGATTTCTAGTTTCCTTTTTCACCATCCCTTGCATTATCTACCTTTATCATATCCTTTCCTTTTTCTGATGTTTCAAGTATGTCCTCTAAATTTGGACTTTACCTTTTTTTTTTTTTTCCTCTAGAGACTTCTCTTATCCTATCCTCTTGTTAACTAACTGCCTTCTAGTTCTCGCTAAGATCAACTCTTGCTAAGGACTACCTGCCTTCTAGTTCTTCTGGGCAATGGTCAGTCATTTTTAGACTCCCTTCACTGCCTTCTTGGTAGAATCTACTATTTACTGGAACTTATGCTTTCCTCTTCCCTGGTACTAACAGACTCAATAAAGTGTTCTTGGGAGGTACACTTTCTGAGTTCTGCCAGTCATTATTCTGGCTTTGCAATTTAACTGATAGCTTGGCTGGTTTGCCAGTTTTGAGGAAAATAGCTTTTCCTCAAAACTTTAAAGACATTGCTTCTAGCATTCACTGCTGGTTGTAGTTTACATGGATATAGTTATCTAATACTAGCTTGATTCTCAACCTTTATAAAGTAGTGTGGTTAACTTTCTCCTTTAAGCTATGGGAAGTTTCTTTTATTATTTCTCTATTCTGTCAATTCTCTACTAAAATCCAATTCTTCAAATATTGGATCTCATTAATTACTCTGCTGTATTAGCGTTTTCTCTCATGTTTTTGACCTGATTTCAGTGAATTCTTCTCTAACTACCCCAAACTTCCATCTCCCACATAACTAATCTCCCTTTCCCAGCTTACTTTTCTCCTAATCACTCATCTCTTTCTAATTTACTGTATGAGCCAAGTTTAAAGCTATATATATATTTTTTTTTTCTCGTACTGTGTAGTCCTCTCGGTTAGATGTGGTATAGCTCCTTGTGTCCATCAACTTAGAATAAAAAGACATGGTATCTGCCATCCCCAATGCACCCAGTCACAAATGCATCTCCTGTACTCAATGGTGAGGCAAAGACATTTAACCTGAAATAAAACTCCCATTTGGAAAAGGGAAGAGAAACCTGGAATATACACAGCAGCCACTGGTCCATGAGAGTGATAGATCCTGCTGGGGTGATGTTATGAAGTTGTTGCAGTTTTTGAATAATGTCAAGGTTGGTAATGGCCCAGATAATAAGGTAGGGGAAAGACAGATTACCAGAAGAGAGGAGTTCAGGTCACTGAGAGACCCTAGTAGTGCAGGTATCATACAGCTTGGTAATGCTGTAAAAAAACGCCAGCCAGAAAATCTTTTTAAATAAGCTGTTTTCAGAGGTGCCTGGGTGGCTCAGTTGGTTAAGCGTCTGCCTTTGGCTCAGGTCATGATCTCAGGGTCCTGGGATCGAGCCCCATCTCGTTGCACTCCCTGCTCAGTGGGGAGCTATTTCTCCCTCTCCTGCTATAGTTCCCCTTGCTTATGCTAGCTTGTGCTCTCTCTGTGTCAAATAAGTAAATACATAAAATCTTTAAAAAAAGAAAAGAAGCTGCTTTCATTATCTTAGTGGACCAGTGACCCAAGCATATGGGGGAACAACATTCAGAGTGAATATGAGTGTGTGTCCCCCAACTGCTATAAAAAAGAGAATCCTCAAGAGAAAGAAGCTTATGTTGCCTTTGCTATTTGCCATCATAGTTTCTGTTGCATCACAAATTATCTAACATTCCCTGTCTTTAGACTTGAAGCTCTTTGAGGCCAACATACCATATTGGTGCCTTCTTAATTTTGGTATTGCCAGACCGAGTATCATATTAGGTGTCTGATAAACATGTGCTAGGGACTCAAGTAAAAAATCCATGACAAAGAGTAACTCTAGAGACCCTCAAATCATCAATTTAAGAAACTTACACCAAAATAACTTACCACAAGATCATGCAGATTGTAGAAAGATGTTTATGGGGGGTATTCCTCTAGTAATGGATGTGTGAAATGGGAAGATCTCCCCATTTATATTATTTTGTTTTAACGTACTTTCTCGGTATTTAGAACAACTCCGAATCTAATATGTGAATACAGTTGTCACAATAGCCAGTGACCTTGTTTTGAAATGTCATGTGATTCCAACAGGTCTTACTCCTGCTTCCCAATGAGAAGGGTTCAAAACTGCTTTAATGCCAAATGGACCCAGTTATATTTTAATTTGCTATTTCTATGAGGAGCAGGTTCTTAGCAATAGAACTTTGCTAATATGAATGCTGTTGATTTCAGCAGTGTCCTGTCTAACTGTGTGAATGCTACAGAAGTTATGGCACCGCATAATTATGTTCATCTACAATCCCAGCCCCCACACACCAGGCTCTTCTTCCAGAACATTCTCACTCTTTCCACCCAGGTGCTCCTGGTCTTTCAGACTCTGCCCCACTCATTTCATGATAGGTTCCTGGTTTCTCCATTTTACAATGCTCTCTATAAATCAAGAAGAATTGGCAATGCCAATTTAAAGCAATCACGCTCGATAATTGGGATCTTGTTTGTATTTTCTTTTTTGGGGGAAAGTTTACATGTAGGTAAAGTGAGAGCTATTCCAGAGAGTATAAATTTATCTGAGACTCTCTTACATAGGAGGATTAAAAAGTAAAGTTTATAGTCTGGTTGTTGTCTTTTGAATATATTATGAAAAACAACTTCTCTTTTCTCACTTTATTGTATTTAATAGCTGGCATGAATTATACAACTTGACTGTCAGTTGTCCACACCACACTCTAAAATATTATGCTAACCTAAAATTCAAATGCTGTTCTCATAATGTTTGTCAAGACATCTGCAGGGAGAGCTTTTCATCTTTCCTAATCTTTTACCAAATATGAGCCACCTGTCTGGGGTTAAATAACAATCCCTGAGCTCAACCTGTCCAACATGGCTGGACATTAGAGGTCATTCTACTTCACTCCCTTCACTCACCAGATGAGGAAACCAAGGCCCAGGAAAGATGGTGGACTTGCCCTCCATCATAGAACTGATGGGTACTGGAGCTCGGACCTTGTCATTCTACTTCTTCCAACAGACTCAAAAACTCAAAATATTAATGTTTAGTTTTCCAAGCTAGCCCCCTTGAAACATGATGACAGGCCCTAATTTAATTATTTAAATGGCCTCACCATATTTCATTTCTAACAAGTAAAGCCCAAGTCTTACAAATCATCTAGAAATCTCTACCCCGCAACATGCTTTCTAGGCCCCTGGGGGGGGGGGGGGGGGGGGGGGGGGGGCGGCGTGGGCCAGGGCAGGGCACCGCACAGATAAACAGAACAACACTGGCAGCCTTTGGAGCTCTGCCTCAAGCTAAGCGCGGCCAGGAGTGAAAGTCATTAAAGGCCCTTTGCAAAGGTTGTTAAGAAATGTGTAAACAGCCGTATAAACAACACCAGGTCAGGTCATGGAAGGAGACTGGCAACTGGGGAGGCCCGAGGAGAGCCTGCCAAAGTGTGAAATTCCCAGCAGGGAGAAGACATTTGGAAAAACAACTCCATCAAGTTTTATCAACACAAATCATTTCCTAAGTGGTATATTTTATTTAGAGTATGTGTGGCCTAAATTTAACAAGGGAAGCTTTTATCAATTGTAGTTGGGTTTTTTTTTTCTTTCTTTCTTTTTTTTTTTTTATCGCTTCCAGATAGCTTGCTTTCTGAATTACTGGCAACGTTTACGGTGTGCTCATTTTTCTGGGTTTCCCTGTCTAAACACACCAGGGGTGATGCTTTTTGTGTGGAGAGTGGTGATGCCCTCCACACGCGCTTCCTGTTGGTCGTGCTGTGTGGCTCAGGCCCCGCACATGCTGAACTGTAAACAAACTCGGGCCTGGTGTTCTAATTTTAAGCCTTAGAGGAAACAGACATATTAATAATCACAGTGGTAGAGAAACACCCACAAATAGACTCGGTTATGAAATACCACTTTCTCTGCCATAGTAAAGGCTTTGGTATTTCCTTTTTTGAGGGGGTCAATTCTGGGAGAAAGTGATTTCACCCATAACTTCCTTGACCTTCTCAGGAATAACACCAATGGCCACAAACATTCAAGAGAGGCGTGTTGGATGCAGAAAAGTGGTTTCTCTGTGTCCGTGACTTTGTCCACACATGGAGAGCAATTACATGAAGATGAGAGGAGAAGTCTTCTTAGGAAAACTCAGGCCAGTCTAAATTCTCCTGCATTCCCATCCAGATTTTTTCTTCCCGGGCGGTTCAAGAAATTCTTTCTATTTGACCTAGCTTCTATTCTTCTTCTGCCAATGTTTTCTTCTGCTGCTTCCTTTGTTCAACAACAAAACCCATCTGCTCAGCCTGGTTGTTCAGGTTTTGCCCTAATGTAGGAGGGCTGACTCTGAGTATCCTCATGTGGACTCTGAGAGCCCCAGACATACATGGAAGTTTCTTCCATAGCAGTTTCCCTATTGTTTACCAGAGCGAATACAAAGTGAATACATAGAGAATAAAAAACACAAAGAAGTCTTTCAATTAAACTTTCTGTGTCTCCTGAAAATAGTTGGAGACACTTGCCCCAAATGTAGAGGATGTGTTTGAGCTGCTCTGCTTTAAAATACAGACTGTGTACCCTATGAAGAATGGCCCTGTGGATATACCTCAAAGAGACACGCCGTCACCCTTCAGGACAGCTGAAAACAGAGTTCACTGAGGGGCCAGGCCATTATGGATGCCCCGGAAGGAGATATAAATTACTGTCAGGTCTTCACCATGAACCCCTGACTGGAAGTTACCATGGCAGATTTTCCGAAAAGAAGGCATTGCTTCATAACCATGCTGCTTCTCACATGTGCAGATCTGTGTAGCATTTACCAGGGAGGGAACATCAGAAATGTGTTTGTTTAGGGATGGCTTTTATTCACCTTAGTAATATGAGGAGGGGCCAGCATTTTACAAGTAGAACCCATATGGCACCTCATGTTTTCTTTCTCTTTTAACTTGGCACAGCGACTGCTCCCTCTTCCAGAAACCCACACGAAGTGTCAGTAAAATACTCTATGAATTATTTCCCCCACAGAATATTTAGGTGGTTTTTTTTGTTTTTAAGATTTATTTATTTATTTATTTGACAGAGAGAGACACAGTGAGAGAGGGAACAGGAGCAGAGCAGAGGGAGAAGCAGGCTTCCTGCCAAGCAGGGAGCCCAATACAGGGTTCGATCCTAGGACCTGGGATCATGATCTGAGCAGAATGCAGACACTTAACAAACTAAGCCACCCAGGTGTCCCTATATTTCTTTTCTTTCTTTCTTTTTTTTTTTTTTTTACATTTCTTTTCTATGATAGACTAAGTTTAGTGCAACTAATTATTTTTTTAAGCTTTTTTATTTAAACATATAATGTAACTCCACCACCCTCTCCCAACCCCTCTCCCCCACAACCTCCCTCAGTTTGTTTTATGACATTAAGAGTCTCTTTTGGTTTGTCTCCCTCCCGATCCCATCTTGTTTCATTTTTTTCTTTTCCTACCACCTTAACCCCCACCCCCGTGCATCTCCACTTCCTCATATCAGGGAGATCATGTGATAGTTGTCTTTCTCCAGTTAACTTATTTCACTAAGCATAATACACTCTAGTTCCATCCATGTCTTCGCAAATGGTAAGATTTCATTTCTTTTGATGGCTTAGTGCAACTAATTATAACAAGTAACATTCGCTGAGCACTCAATATTTGTTAGGCAATGTCAAGCCTCTGAAAGCAGGCAACTACCAATCATCTTTATGTTTCTATGTTTCTATGGATCTGCTATTCTGTCATACAAATGGAATCATATAATATGTGGCCTTTTATGACTGCCTTATTTCACTTAGTATAATATTTTTAAAGTTCTTTCATGTTGTAGCATGTATTAATACTCTCTCATAGCTGAATAACAATCATTGTATGAATACACACACCCATTAACTGAAGAGGGACATTGAGTTTGTTTCCACCATCTTGGCTATTTGGGGTAGTGCCGCCATGAAGATTCGTGTATAAATATTTCTGTGGACGTAAGTTTTGTTTTGTTTCTCTTCTTGGCTATAGATCTGGGAGTGGAACTGTTGAACTGTATAATACTATTTAACTTTTGAGAAACTGCCAGTCTTTTTTCCAAAGATGCTGCTCTATTTTACAATCCATCTGAACTATATGAGGGTTCTGGTTTCTCCATACCCTATCTAATGCTTGCTACTGTCTATTGGATTACAGCCATCTTAATCTGTGGGAAGTGATATCACATCTGTGATTTTGATCTGCATTACCCTGATTACTAAAGATGTTGAGCATCCTTTTTTGTGCCGATTGGCCATTTGTGTGTATTTTTTGAGAAATGTCTATTCAAATCCTTTACCTATATTTTAATTAGATACTTTGTCTTTTTTATTGTTGAGCCATAGGAATTCTTTATATACTTTGGATACAAGCTTGTTATCAGATATGTGATTTGCCAATATTTTTTCTCATTCCATGGCTTGTCATTTTATCATCTGGATGGTATCAAGAGCTGCACAAAACTTTTTTTTTTTTAATTTTGATAAGCTCCAGTTTATCTACTTTTTTTTATTGCCTGTGCTTTTGATGTCTAAAAAGCTATACAATTTCAGAAATATTTCACTTCTGTATTTTAAGAGTTTTATAGTTTTAGCCCTTAACATGAGATCTATTTTTAGCTCTTACATATGAGGTCTATTTGTGTGTGGTGTGAGGTAGGAATCCACCTTCTTTCTTTTACATGTGGAAAAGCACCATTTGTCTCAGCACTGTTTGTTAAAAAGACCATCTTTCACCATTGCTTTGTCTTGTTATCCATATCAAAAATCAATTTACAATGAATGTGCTTTAGACTTTCAATTCTATTCTCAATTCTGTTCATCTGTATTCCATTCTTATCTCAGTACTATTCTGCATTGATTATGATTCTCTGGAAATGTGCCTCTTCCAACTTTGTTCCTTG
The DNA here is from genome assembly GCA_003697995.1 of Taxidea taxus jeffersonii. Classification (NCBI taxonomy): domain Eukaryota; kingdom Metazoa; phylum Chordata; class Mammalia; order Carnivora; family Mustelidae; genus Taxidea; species Taxidea taxus. Next base: position 15,560 of record ML112109.1, read on the forward strand.
TTTTCACAATTGCTTTGGCTATTCTGAGTCTTTTGTATTTCTATTTTGATTTTAGGATCAACTTGTCATTTTCTGTATGAAGTCAGCTGGTATTTTGAAAGGGATTGAGTTGAATCTATTGATTAATTTGGCGAGTATTTTCATCTTAACAATAACAAGTCTTCTGATCCATAAATATAGGATGTTTTTCCATTTACTTAGATCTTCTTTAATTTTTTTAGCAATGCTTTATAGTTTTTAGTGTACACATCTCACACTTATCTTTATTTCCAGGTATTTTATTATATTTTATGCTTGTAAATGGAACTGTTTTCTTAATTTCATTTTTAGATTTTTCATTGTTAGTGTGTTGAAAGGTAGTAGTTTTTTGCATATTGATTTTGTATCTTACGAACTTATTGATCTCATTTATTAACTCAAATATGTGTTCTTGTGAGTATGTGTATGTTCCTTAGAATCTTCTCTATACAAGGCAATAGAAAATAGTTTTACTTCTTCCTTTCCAATCTTCATATCTTTTATTTCTTTTTCCTGCTTAACTGCCCTGGCTAAAATATCCAGTATATGAAGCACCTGGCTTAGTCTGTAGAGCATGTGACTCTTAACCTTAGGGTCATGAATTCAAGCCCGACATTGGGTGTGAAACCTACTTAAAAAATAAAATAAAATAAAATCTCCAGTTTAATATCAAATGGAAGTTGCAAAAGTGAATATCCTAGCTTTGTTCCTGCCATTAAAAGGAAAGCTGGTTTTTCGCCATTAAGTATGATGCTAGTGTGAGTTGTTGATAGAAGCCCCTTATCAGAATGAAGAAATTCTCTTCCATGTCTCATCTGTGAGAGTATTTATCTTGAAAGGGTGTTGGAATTTGTAGATGCTTGTTCTGCAATTATTGAAATGACCATGTGGGTTTTGTGCTTTATTTTATTAAGATGGTGCATTGTATCAAGTGATTTTCAAATGTTAAACAACCTTCTCTTCCTGAGGTTAATACTGCATGGTCATAGGTGTATAATCCTTTACATACGAAGTTAGGTTTGGCTTGGTAGTACTATATGTTGAAGAATTTTGTATTTTATACAAATATCCTTTGCTTTTTGAAAGTTTGTGTTATGCCACTTTGCTTTTTTGAAAGACCTACATTAGTACCTATATAAAAAAACAGTGGAAATGGTGTTCAGCATTTGTTTCACAGGGACCTGTTGCAGTCAGTGCTCACCCCAAGCAGAGAGAATGGTGCCACCAAGCTCCTTCCTCAGGAACTATACACTCAGCGTCTGGGAATCAAGCTGCTTTAGCTTTGAAGTGGTCTGTGAGCATCTGTGCTTCACCTTGATTTATTTTGTGCATCTGTTAGCAAGCTATGTCCAAAGGTATCAGAAAAGCCTAAAAGAGGTTATTTTGGGGATGTAGGAATGCTCAAAATTTTTTCTATAGTAACTACTGGTAATTGCTTATTTACCAGTTTCATAGGGATGTTCTACTTTCAAGAGAAATCTGAATTCATGAGGAATATTTGTCTTTAGTTTTTAACATTTTTGTATATGATATCTTTGTCTTATTTTGGCTTTGAGGTAATAGTGGCCTCATACAATGTGTTGGGAGGTGTTCTTGCCTCTTAAGTTTTTTGGAAGAGTTTGTGGAGCGTTAATGTTAATTCTTCCATTCATTGGTGCAGCCATTCTTTTTGTGGGAAGTTTTATGACTACTAATTCAATCACTCGACCTGGTTATTTTCTAATTCTTTTTGAGCCAGTTTCAACAATGTATTTTTCCTAGAAATTTGTCCATTTCAGCTATATTATCAATTTGTTGGCATGTGATGATTTATAGTATCCTCTTATAATTATTTTCTTTTTTGTAAGGTGGGTATTAATATTTTCTCTTTCATTTCTGATTTTAGTAATTTGAATATTCTCTCTTTTCTTGGTCAATCTGGCTAAAGCTTAATCAACTTTATTGATATTTTTCAAAGGACCAACTTTGGGCTTTATTAATTTTTTGTTACTTTTCTATTCTTTATTTTGTTTATTCCTGTCTAATCTTTATTATTATTTTCTTTTTGCTTGGTTTGGGTACAGTTTGCTCTTCTTTTTTTAGCTTCTTAAGGTGGAAGAGTAGGTTATAAATTGAAATCTTTCTTATTTTTTAATATAGGAAATTATAGCTATACTTTCCCTCTAAGCTCTATTTTAGCTGCTGCTCATAAGTCTTGGTATGTTGTATTTACATTTTCCTTCTTAAAGTATTTTTTATATTCTCATATGATTTCTCCTTTGACTCATTGGTTACTTAGGAGTGTTTAGTTTAATTTCCACTATTTGTAATTTTTCAAATTTTCTTCTGCTACTGATTTCTGATTCCATTCCCTGTGTTCAGAGAACATACTTGGTGTAATTTCAGTCCTTTCAGATATTTTGAGACTTGTTTTATGGCCTGACATGTGGTCTATCCTGAAAAATGCCATGGATACTTGAGAATAATGTGTATTCTACTGCTATTGGTTAGGATATGTTATAGATACCTGTTAGGTCTAGTTAATTTATAGTGTTGTTCAAGGCTCTTCTTCATTTTTTTTTTAAAGATTTTATTTATTTATTTGACAGATCACAAGTAGGCAGAGAGGCAGGCAGAGAGAGAGGGGGGAGAAGCAGGCTCCCCACTGAGCAGAGAGCCTGATGTGAGACTCGATCCCAGGACCCTGAGATCATGACCTGAGCCGAAGGCAGTGGCTTAACCCACTGAGCCACCCAGGTGCCCCAAGGCTCTTATTCTTTTGTCAATCTTTTGTCCAGTTGTTGTGTCTATTATTGAAAGTGGGATTTGAAATCTCTAACTTCTACAGCTGCATTGTCCATTTCTCCCTTAAACTGTCAGATTTTGCTTTATGAATTTTGGAGTTTTGTTGTTTCGTGCATACAGGTCTACAGTTATTTATCTTCTTGATGGATTGTCCTTTTTATCATTATAAAATGTCCTTCTTTCTCTAATAATCTTTTTTGAAAGATATTATTATTTATTTATTTATTTGACAAACTGAGAGAGAGGGAGAACACAAGCAGGAAGAGAGGGAAAGGGAGAGGCAGACTCCTCACTGAGCAGGGAGCCTGATGCAGACCTCTATCCCAGGACCCGGGGATCATGACCTGGGCAGAAGGTAGATGCTTAACCAAATGAGCCACCCAGGTGACCCTCTCTAACAATAATTTTTGTCTTAAAGTCTTTTTTATGTCTATTATTATAGCCACTGAAACTTTCTTTCAGTTACTATTTGTATGGCATATGTTTTATCCTTTTATTTTCAACCCATTTGTGTCTTTGAATTTAAGGCAAATCTCTTGTGGACAGCATATAATTAGGTCATTTTTAAAAAAAGATTTTATTCATTCACTTGAGAGAGAGGGAGACAGAGCACAAGCAGGGGGAGAGGCAGAGGGAAAGGAGGAAGCACACTCCCCAGCGAGCTGGGAATCAGATATGAGGCTCAATCCCAGGACCTGGAGATCGAGACCAGAGCTGAAGGCAGACGCCCAACCATCTGAGCTATCCAGGCGCCCCTAGGTCATATTTTTTAATTACTCTGCCAATCTCTGCCTTTTGATTGAAATGTTAATTTGCATTTAATGTACTTAATGATAAGGTAAGATTTACATCTGTCATTTGCAGTTTGTTTTCCACATATGTCTTATGTAGTTTTTGTTTTTCTATTGCTTTTTACCAACTTCTTTGCCTTAAAGGGATTTTTTTTTTAGTTTACCATTTTTATTCTCTTGTCATTATTTTGCTTTTGAGTTATTTTCTTATATATTATTTTATTTTTGAAGTTTGAGTTATTTTCTTATTAGTTTCCTAAGTGACTAACATCTTATTACAATCTAGTTCAGATTGTTAATAACTTTCAAAACTTCACTTCCAAATAACTCCGTTGCCTGCCCCTTCTCTAGTGCTATTATATTTATACAAATAATATCTTATACAGTCTATGCCCATCAACATAGATTTTTAATTATTGCTTTTTGCAGTTGTCTTTTAGGTAGGAGAAAAATAAGAGTCGCATACAAAAAATGCATTTATTCTGTTATTGTCTTTGTCTTTTGACCATTTGATTATGCGGTGCCTATAGGAGAATCTCTTTGAGTTTATCATACCTGGAATTTGCTGAGCTTCTTGGATATGTAGATTAATAGCTGTCGTCAAATTTGGGGAGCTTTTAGCCATCATTTCTTCAAATATTCTTTCTGTACCTTTTTCTCTCCTCTTTCTTTCTGGAACTCCAATTAAATGTTTGGTATGCTCCAATTGTTTCATAGGTTGGTGTTTTTCTATGAGTCACTGTAGGCTCTGTTTATTTTTCTTATTTTTCTTCATCTTTCTTCTTTTTGTTCCTCAGACTTGATAATCTCAATTGCCCTACCTTTAAATTCATTGATTCTTTCTTCTTCCAGGTCAAATCTGCTTTTAAACCCCTACGTTGAATTTTCATTTGAATTATTATTTTTTTAAACTCCACAATTTCTATTTGATTTGGTTTTTTTTTTTATTTATTTCTCCTTATTAGCATTCTCTATTTGGTGAGACATCATTCTCATACTTTCCTTTTATTCTTGGGACATAACTTCCAGGTTTCCAGGGAACTATCAGATAGGTCAAATAGTGACAGTCTCTGAGACTGATGCTTTTGGGAAGTCTTCTAGGCTATTGTTTTCACAGCAACCATGATTGTGAGACTGCTGCTGGCTTTCAAAGCTATCACAGAGTTAAGAGGAGCATGATGGGAACAGAGTAAATTCAAACACCACAAAGTCTGCTATTTTAACCCAGATTTAGATTAAAAAAAAAAACCCTCTTTGGATTATTGTACATCATTGATTAATTTCTACAATTCTGAAGAAGTTGATTTGGACAATTCATGTCAATGCTTTACTTGCTTTTATGATGGAGCAGCCCATTGGAGGTCCTTACTCCATCATTCCCACTGATGTCACTCTCGACTTGTAATAAAATATTCTGGACCTAAAATTATTGTTTAGAAAAATTCTGACCATGAAGCTTTTAAATTATTTGCAAACAATTAAATTATTTGCCTAATCATTCAATATAACTGTATCATTTTTCTGTTTTGCCAAGTTGTCCTTTGATTGTTCTTCCCTATAAAATGTAGTTTTTCTTTTTCTCTCCAGCATTCTGTGTCCACTTAAGGATGACTAAAAATACCAAGAAGAACTAATAAGATTTGCTCTGTGCCAAGCACTAAGACACTTCACAAATACTAACTCGTAAGATCCTATGCTATAGGTGTTATAGTTATCCCTCTTGTAGACATGAAAAAAACCTAGGCACGGAAGGTTAAATAATGTGTACAGGGTCACACAGCTAGTAATAGGGAGAGCTGGGACTTGAACTGAAGCCGCCTTAGCTCTTAGCTCTTAGCTCTTAACCAGAACACTATACTGAAGACAAATTAACTAGCCTGAGGTTGACATTTAGATTTTTTTTTAATACAATGCTATTAACTTGTGTTATTTTTAGGACTATGACAACTTGGGCTGAACAAAAGGAAACATATGCTTATTTGCTTCCTCACCATCACAGGCCTATAAAAATGTCCACTGTGGAAAATGTAACGAAGGAGCAACATCAGCTTACTGAGGTTATCTAAGATGTGACTGTGTTATGTGATCCCATGTAAGCATATGCTATAGACATTTTTTTTCGAAAACAATAAGAAGTCAAAGTTATAGATACAAACTTTGGCATTTGATTCTTGACTCTCTTCCAGTCTTTTCACTTTATAAAGATATGTAGTGCCAGACCCATTCTGAAGCTGTGTGTAAAATTCTACATGCTGCAGTGAGATTAATATTTTTTAAAGAGTGATTTTATAGAAAGTTGGCACCAGAAAATAAGGTTCTGTTTCATTATTTTGACATATAAAAGTTTACTGAGGTCACAACGTATTCTCTTTTGGAAAAAAATCATTAGCACATGGTGAAATACACAATTTATTGGCAAAGTCACAGTAGCACTTTTTCTGTGTAAATTTCTCACAGCCCATCCAAAATGTATTTGAGACGACTTCTAAATACAGCTGACTGATGAATAGATTAACATGAATAAAGTTCTTCATGCCAGTCTTTATGTTTCTAGTTCTCAAATAACATCACTAATCATTTAGCCACATAGGGCCTGCTTTATTTTTTAAATTCCTCTATACATACTTTGCAATTAACACTTCCCTTTCAAAGGCCTTGTTCTACTCTCTTTATTAAAATGCCCTATATGTGATGGCTCACTGAGGATTTTCTAACCTCCCAAGGCTTTTCTTTTTAGAAGAGGGTCCACTGTAGCTTTTTTCTATCAATACTAACAACATAATGGAGGTGTTGATGTTTTTCAAACACTACAATTGAGCAAGTCTTGAAATAACTGATCTAGGGTTGATTTTGGCCAACCAAATAATTTACAGCTTACCTCTCTAGCTTGGTGTTAACTCACCATAAACCTCAAGGATCTTTTGGGTAGAAAGGCAAACTGGAAAAATGTTTGCATTTATAGGTTAAGTCACGAGTTGTACTCCCAGAGACTTTCCCTTTAAGGAAAGCCAGAAGCTCCACCAATGTCAACTTTATTTGTATGTAAGGATTGTAGTAGCTTATGCCTAAGAAGGACTTTATCATCTAGTTCAAGGTCTATTGAAAAACGAGGAAACAGAAGGCCAGGGAGGTGACTGACTTGCCCGAGTTAACACAATTCAATCACACTTGATATATGGATGGCCGGGGCTAGCTGCCTAGGATGACTTTAGAAGCCGTGGAGGCACTCACTATTCCTCTGCTTTAGTCATCCCAGGGCCAGTTACCAGGCAAGTAGAGATCACCCCAATAATCCAAAGGCTACTGAAATTATTCAAACCAGCCAACTCCAAACTGCTCACCTCGCTCTCCTTGCCTTTCCCAGGAAAACTCCAGTATGGGTCATGGCCTTAGCTCTCCCCTTGTTCTTGTCTTCTGCCTCCTGATCACCCTGGGGTTCTTCCGGGAAGCCCTGTGTAGTGTGCCATGCCTCCTACCTCCAGGACCTGTGGGTAAAATACATTTTGGTTTTTTCCTGAGCCTCCCCTCTGTCTCCTCTTATGGCCATACTGAATGGCCATCTCATGCAAGAATACAAAACACAGTCTTTGTTTCTTAAAGATGGCATTTGTTGGAATCAATGGGCATATGTTTTCCTTTCACATGCTCATACTCTCTGACTCTGGGGCCTGCTCCCAGTTGTTGTGATAGACTGGAAGTGAGAATGGAGTTTGTCTAATGCTAGAAGGTGAGATTACTTGCCAGCTGGACAGATGGTCTTATGGTAACTGAGTGTCAACAAGCCAAGAGGCCCTCAGTTATAAAAGAAATGGTGAAGTCCACGTAAGGTAACTATAGGGCTGTCATCCTTGGCAGTAAGTGCCCTCACACCCCCAAAACTCCCTCCACAATGCACTGAGACTTGTCACTTCATGCCACTTGAAGGAAAATGGGGCCTGCGTCTTGTTTGTGTCAACAGGGAGGGAACACTGCCCCTGAGGCACAGCTTTCCACCAATTTCTGTTTTCCCCAAGGCTGCTGATGGGTTTCCTTTAATAAAAAAGCATTCTTATTTGTAGTTCTTAGCAGGTCAGCAGAAGTATTCTTCCAGGGATGGATGGATGGATATCTCTTTGTGGTTTATACTGGGAAAGAGCTTCTTGTGTGCAACATAACATGTATGCAGAAGAAAGAGTAGGGAACTTGCAGACAGGCAGACTTATTCACATCTCACTGTGTGAACCTCATCAGTTATCTGGTAGACTCTCTGAGCCTCAATTCCCTCCTCAGCAAAATAGAGAAAACAATAGTCTGTTATGGAGAATTACTATGTGGCTTAAGTGAAATGTTATATGGTCACAAGCAATGTTATGTGGACTGTTGATTATGAATATAGCCTGGTACATAATAGGCCATTAATATTAGAATATTCTGTTCCCTCCCCTCTGGCTGGTGGGAGTTTCTTCCCATCTAATTGGTGGGGGGTGGTCAGGAGAGAGGTGGGAGAAAGAGAGCAAGAGTTCACTCCCTCTAAGGACAACTGGTTCCTATGACTTAAAGGAAAATGTTATTCCCTTTTGTATTAGCAACCTCATGTAAACTGAAAATGCTCCTCTATCCCAAAATGTACCAATAAGATGAACTTTGTGAAATTAAAAAATGCAATAGATTATCATACAGGAAACTATAGTAGTAGGAATGAGTGCAGACTTACCGCAGAAACACTAGGTATAATTAAATCTTTGCTCCATAAGTACACCAAAAACCACTTACTTCACATATTTGTGCCAAATATGCCTCATGAGATAGGTGTTTATTTATCAGCATATCCCTAAGTTACAGAAGAGCAAAAAATTTTCCCATATAGCTAGAGAAGCAAGTTCTCTTCCTACTCCTATAAAATCTTGAACTATTTTATTATAAAAGTACTTCCACATTATTAAGCCTTTTATTTATCCTTATTTTTAATTAAAAAAACCAAAATGACAAAACAGTTACCAAAAAATTATTTCATTGCATGACAATTTTTTGTTTTTACCCTTTTAAAAGACTTTTTTACTTATTTTAGAGAGGTAAGAGAGAGGCACGTGGACAGGGAGAGAGAGAATCTCCAGGAGACTCCCCACTGAGCAAGGAGCCCCAGGTGGGGCTCCATTCCCGAGATCACAACCTGAGTTGAGCCAAAACCAAGAGTCGGAGGCTTAACCCTCTGAAGCACCCAGGTGCCCTCATTGCATAACTATCTTTTAGAGTCTATTCTCTATATTGTGTCCTTACATAATCTAGACTTTACATCTCCCTAACTGCTGTTTACTTATAGTTTGTTCATAACTCTCATATTAAAAAAGTAACCCCTCATTTGTAAAGTTGTTTTTTGTTTTGTTTTTTAAGATTTTGTTTATTTATTTGACAGAGAGAGAGATCACAAGTAGGCAGAGAGAGAGGAGGGAGCAGGCTCCCTTCTGAGCAGAGAGCCCGATTCGGGACTCGATCCCAGAACCCTGAGATCATGACCTGAGCCGAAGGCAGAGGCTTAACCCACTGAGCCACCCAGGTGCCCTGTAAAGTTGGTTTTAAGAGTATTTTTCTCAAGCTACTCTTCTCTGGAGGGTCAGAGTCTGAGGTGTTTTCCATGAGATCACTCCCCAGTTCACAACTTCTCTGTTCTTGTTTGCCTCCAGTCCTTTCACGCCAGAACCTAAGTTAATTTAATTTTTACAAGAAGCCTGTCTCACTCGTTGTCAGCCAGGGAGACTAGAAAGGACAGCATTACGTTGCCCCAGAACCTTGAGTCCAGCGCCCCAACATTGAGCGGCCAGAGACGGAAGGCCCTGGGCGGAGCAGGTGGGGAGCAGCCGCACTGCAGCGCCCAGAGCTAGCTCAGCCTTGCCTTGGCCTGGACCTGACCCCAAAGATGTCAGAGTCTCCCCTGGAAATGACATCCCTCGACCTGCTCTGGGCCACAGTGCATCGAGTCTGTCGAATGGTTGGAGCAGATGACTAAACCCGGCAGGACCAGGCTTAGCCCAGGCAGCCGCGCCCGAGCTGACGCTGGGGCCACTGAGCAGCAATGCCAATGCCACACTGGGCCGGCTTGGTCTCTGCCTTGTCCCTCTGCTGACGTGCTGCTGTCAGAATAGTGCACCAGAAAGGGCGTCACCCACACTCTGAATCACAAAGACCATATTCTAGAGGGTTTGTGAAGATCCCATGAAGGTAAACTGATTTTTTCAAAGTCCTGCATAATCTCACAGTGGAAATGACAGTTTGCTAATTGACTGTGTGGTGGTGGCTGTGCTTGGCAGGGACTGTTTTTAATGCTGAAAATGTGAGGGAATTCTGAAAAAGAAGCTTCTTGGCTTTGAGCAAAAGCCGGGTCCAGGTTTTCTGAATCCCTGCATTGTTAGTGATTGATTTTGTTTGCTGTGTTCCAGCTGGGAACCGCACTAAAGTAGCAACAGGTCAGTAAAAACTTGATGGCAAATACCAAACATTATTTTGCTATCATGGCAAAGAGAAGATAGCCATGGAGCCACCACCAGATCCCATCACACAATTAATTTTGACACAAAACTATTTATTGGAACATTTTTTAAGTTCGATGTATTTTAGCCATTTTTAATGTAAGATTTTAAAAAAAGTGTTTGCTTGATATTTACTCTTATTTAGCATTCCTAAACGTTCTTTATTAATAATCAGTTCAATAATCAAGGAAAGTACAAGCTTCCATAGTTTTCCATTCTCTGAATGCATTAGAGATTTCTGACTTGAACTACTTGAATGATTGATAAAGTTATATTAAGCTAGAGGATAATCCACAGGTCTATAATAACAGTGGATTTTTTTATTCATTCAGCAGGTCTCACAGACTACCTATTAAGTGTTGATTGCTAGTAAATGTTTAATAACTGGCAGGATGCAGGTGGAAGGGAGCCCTGATTTATAGCTTTTGCTCATTTCTATGATATATATACTGTTACAGTGATCAATTTCAAGCTATGAACATGAAGTCATCAAACACAGAGTTGGGATGAGGCACTTACTTAGTGACATACCATTATATAGTATTTCTCCCTCAGATACAATAGGCATAAATTACCTCAAGAACATAGATAATAAAATGTTGTAAAATAACTAGCAAATGATAATTTTTCAGTATTTATTGCCATTGCTTCAAATATAATTTACTTCATTTTTAATAATGACTATTTAATAATGGGCTTGTAAGCTCCTTGGTAATTTAACAATCATTTTCATGAACCAGCACAAGTAGGTTCCACTATACCACTGCTGTTAAGTGTCAGACACTGTGTTACATACTGGTGACATACTAGAGACATATTTCCTGTCCATATGGAGCTCACAGTCCAGTGAGATGGACAGATGAAAGATGAATGCTAATTGACAATAGCAGTGGAGTTATAGAGGGAAATAATAGAAAGCCTAGCCTTTCACTGATGGAAGAGGATGGGGAAGTGACCTTGGAGACCACACACTAAACACAGCAGACTGATGGTGTAGAGGAAGCCTTGGACTCTGGAGCCATTTGATTCATAGCAATAGCTATATAAGCAATAAATCATATTTGTGTGTGTTAAGCCATAGAAATCTTTAAAAAGAATAGAGTGAGAAAAAGTTCATGTGTAGAGCCTTTATACTCATTGGGAGAGGGAGAACTCTCTGATGTTTCATCCTATAAGGACATTAATTTCATCATAAGAACACTATCCCCATCATCTCATCTAACCCTAATTACCTCCCAAAGACCCCATCTCCAAGTACATCACATGCAGTTAGGGCTTCAACTTATGAATTTGGTAGGGAATGCAAACATTTAGCCCATAACAACAACCAAGTTCAAAAAGTTCTCCAAAAAAGAGGTAGCTTATGCTGAAAGCTAAGACATAATCAAGAAAGGTGAGGACTGACATTATCCTTTGGATTGAACAACACAGTGGTTACTGGAAACCTTAGCAAAAGTAACTTTAGGGACGCCTGGGTGGCTCAGTTGGTTAAGCGGCTGCCTTCGGCTCAGGTCATGATCCCAACGTCCTGGGATCGAGTCCCACATCGGGCTCCTTGCTCGGCAGGGAGTCTGCTTCTCCCTCTGCCTCTGCCTGCCTCTCTGTCTGCCTGTGCTCGCGCTCTCTCTCTCTCTAACAAATAAATAAATAAAATCTAAAAAAAAAAAAAAAATTAAAAAAAAAAAAGTAACTTTAGTCAAGTGGTGGGAATGGAAGTCAGCCTAGAGTTAACCAGGAAACAAACATGATATATCCTTTTTCAAGAAAAGAGAGAGAGAGGTGACTAGAGTGGTCTCAGAGACCATGGAAGATTTTGGCTTGGGTTGTTTTTTACATGGTGTAAAATGTGGGAATATTCCCATAGTGAGAAGGGAAATATGGAAATGGAAAACATGGGATTGACCCAGGAAATATGCCTAAAATGCAGTGACTATGAGTATTGTCTCTGGCTGAACCAAGGAGAATATCTAACCCTTGATAATACCCAAAAGTGAAAAAGAAAGAAATTCTTCAAGCATCTTGATAGGGACTGAAAACCCTGGAAAATTGCTAGAGGACTTGCTGCTTTTCAAAGAAAACATTTTAGTCATATCACTTCACAAGAAAAGTTATTGCTGGAAATCATAAGGTTCTGGGCAATGGTAAACTTTGCTCTGCTCTCAATGCCTGCCTGTGTCATTGGCAGTACAGGCCACCATCCTGATGGGTCCTGATTAACCCCACATCTTAGATTTTTGGTTTTGGATTGGTTTGGTTTCATTGAGTTAACCTAATACCCAAATCTGTATCTCTTCTCATCCAGATTGCTTTATAAATGCCCAGTGGTCCAATGAAAGCACTTAAAAAAATCACTTCTTAGAGTATCTGTGTTTGTAGACCACTGGAGTTTAAAGTAAGATTAATTCACAAAAGTTTTTATGCCAGTAAAAGATAGTTTGCTGAAGGCCTACAAATATCCCCTCAAAAAGAAAGTAAAATGTTGTACTATATTCATATATTTTTGCGTATTAGAATTCCGTCTTGCTTATCTCTTTACCTCATCTCTTTATCACATTTATTTTTCTCTTTATTACCTCTGCCACCTATTATGTATTAAGAATTGTTAAACCCTGTGTCATTATAACTTACTTTTATTCCCTCACTATCATAACCCCAATTCAGACTCCCACTAACTCTCACCTGACTAGTCACTTTGTTCTGAAATTTTTTCTAGTGTTTAAAATATTTTGAATAGTGTGCACATGCTAGAGTGCATAGTATTGTTCATCGTGAGAACCCTGCTTTTCTGAGTGATTTGAAATCTTTGGCAAACTCTTCCAAACAATCTGCTGGAGGGCAACATTTCTTCAGCCTAATTATCTGCATGCCAGTGTTGGGATATACAGTAATGGTATATATATATGCTGTCCATACATTTTTGAAACGTAACCAAGGAAAAACAGACCTACTATTGGAGGAGCTCATGGCTGGCAATCTTGGAGTCACAACAAGTAGCTGCAGCAAAGTTTGGGGATGTGACTAACATTGCAAGTTCATGTTGAGAAAAAGACTAACATAATTCAGTCAAATAATCTTCCCTCTGGAAAATAAGCCTGAATGATCTGATGCTTGCTATTGCTAGGATTACCATATTTCAGACTGCAATTTGTAAAACTCCTATTTCAATCCATTCTCTGATTTTTTTTTAAGATTTTATTTATTTATTTGTCAGAAAGAGAGTGGGAGAGAGCACGGCAGACAGAATGGCAGGCAGAGGGAGAAGCAGGCCCCCCGCTGAGCAAGGAGCCCGATGTGGGACTTGATCCCAGGACGCTGGGATCATGACCTGAGCCGAAGGCAGCCGCTTAACCAACTGAGCCACCCAGGCGTCCCCATTCTCTGATTTAAATGGTGAGTTATATCCAGAAAGATCACACCAAGACTGAGTGGCTCAAAACAAACCAAAAAACAAACAAACAAAATCTCCTTTTCTGTGAGTTGGCTGGGCTGAGCTAGTTGGTTTTTCAGTTCTGTGTGTGGACTAGGCCACTCATGCAGCTACAACTTACTGATATGTCTGGGATTTTGGTGCTGGTTATCAGTGGGGAGGCTACATTTCTCCTCCATATGGCCTCTCTCTTTCTTTCCATGTGGTTTCTCATTATTCATTAAGAAGTCTAACTTTCTTACAAGGTTGATAGGCTTCTGAGTGAGAAAAAGTAAAAAGCTCCAGCCCTCTTAAGATCTAGGCCCAGGAATAGCAGAGAGTCACTTTTGCTTCATCCATTTGATCAAAACCAGCCCAGATGTAAGAGGAGAGAAAGTAGTAGTGGTGTGCATGAGTAGGGATAAGAGGAAGTTGGTGGCCATCTTTGTAGATCACCTACCATATCTAGTATTAGATCTTATGCTAATAAAACCCCAATTAAGTTTTTCTCCATGGGACAAGAATATTTCAGTGCTTGAATAAAAAAAAAAAAGGTATGATACAAAATTCTCCCTAAGAATGGATTAGCCATCATGACTCAATGACTGAACAGGAGATGCTCAGCTATTTTGAGATTATCACTGAAGTTCTCTCAGTGCTCATCTGTTTGTTAAGGGTATGAAAGCTTTTGCTATGGTGTACCACTGTGTTTTATAAGTATTTTGAATCAAGTGAATATTTTTTGACAGTAAGTCATAGCAACAACAAACATAAATAAATGTTCCGTTATCTTTAAAGAACAGTCAACTGGAAAATTCTGTGAGTCTGCTATTCTAAAGCATTGTATAAACATGTACTTAAGACTGCTTTTCAGATTTAGGCTTAGATATTTCAGATAATGTCTTTTATTTTCCTGCCTACTTTCTGTTTGACTTCAAACAATTGGAAATCTTTTAAAGACAGAGAGTTGTCTTATGTAAGGAAGAATGAACATTATGTCAATATTTCCTGTAGGGAAGAAAAACAGATTAGATTAGTTGTCTATGTCATTTTCCCATGATTGGATTTTAACAGTTTGGTCCTTTTTTCCCCAGAATTTCACAAGACTTAGCTAAATCTGTAATAACTGAAGGGAAATGTATGGGCGTGAGAGCCTCTCTCAGTGCTTGGGACTTCAAAACCAGCTGAGAAATCTTAGGATGAGTTTTTAAAGATGTAAGTAGTGAATACTTCTGCAATTAACTTAAAGGTATTTGGTGAGTGAATAAGAGAATTTTGTGTGGGGAGGAAGCTAGGGAAGTTGATGGAGCACAGCCTCTTCCCTGCACCATACAAGAAACATATAACATTTCAACTCCTACAAATAAAGGTGGTTAGTGGCTACAAATTGTTGAAAATCTACTCTGAACTCTCTACCAGATGCCTTATATATATCACCTCATGGTAATTAATGAGATATTCCTCTACTTCACACATAAAGAAATTAAGATTCACAGTGGTTAATTATCATACCTAAGAACCATCTAGCAAGAGTCAAAGCTCATATTTGACCCATATGCCCCTGATTCTAAATCCAGAGCTGTTTAAATCATGAAATACTATCCTCCACAGATGAATTAAACTCATGGTAATAAGGTTTCCTCCACGTATCTCTTATTCTCACACCTCAGTTCTGAGGTAGGTACACAATGAGACTCAAACAGAGACAGGTAGAGAAAACTGGGTGATGCCCAGGGAAGAACCTACTTCTGTCAAGCTTCTGATTTCCAACATGAATCTTATGATTCTTCCTCAAAATTTTTGTCTCTAGTACTGTGGCATTTGGAACTGGGCAATGCCTGGATTTCAGTATATGATGTACATCTAAGCTTTTAACATGTATTTACCCAAGAACCTCAGAATGACAGGAGGAATAATACAAACGTGTAACCTTGAAGACAAGCAAGTAAGTTCCTTGAACGGGCTGAGAATTACTGATAAGGATTTTCAGACAAATGTCATATCAAAACACTAAGTCTTCAGAGTCATACCCAATAAGGTGGTTGGAATTGGTACCGAGGCCTAACTGAAAGCAGCAAGAGGTTAGTTCACTGGTCACTAATCATACAGAGTTGTTTCGTTCTTGTTGAGTTCTTACAATGCAGTCAACTCCCAAGGACCCTGCCTGGGCCACAGATTTAGCTTTACTACAATCCTATCTATTCAATATTTACATTAATTTCTCTCCCTTAGTCCTCATTGTATACATCTAATAGCTTTTTCTCATTGGGGGAATTGTGTGTGCTTTGAGTTTTCAAGAAGTTACCTAATAACATGGCAGAGGGCCTCTAATAATGTTGCTGAGGTTGGGTCTTGACAGTGATCCTTCTGCCTCTGGGTGTAATTTTTGAAAGTCATTCTGAGGATGTTGCCTGGCAACTCAGTGTGGTAGTGATCATGGTAGATTACTTATCCTGATGCTGTGATGACCAAGATTCAAGGCAGAGTGGTGTTGAATCAGGTTCAAGGCCAGGCTTCCTTCTCTTTTGTGCCTATATCCCTCAAAGGGAGGAGGAACAGAATGAGAATGAAAACTAAAACATTGAGTACATAATGATGTCATGTATGGAGATTATTTCACAAGGAAAAAGAAAGCCATATCTGAAATGATACAAAACTGTTTCTTAAAAATCGAGTAAAACTTCTCTTACAATCACAGGATTTGCAAGCACAAATGGTTTGTATTTAATGCACATCATATACTTCACATAACTATTGGTCTTGGTTTCATCTAATAACTCAAAGTGTATTTTCCCATGAAAATTTACTAGGTTTCTTTCTACATTCCCCACCGGGAGACTAGCTGACTACTGTAAAACAAGAAGGCGTTCCCAACCAAAAGTTTATATGAAGTTGGCAAGAGTACATTCCACCCTTCAAATTCAAGACCAGCACTGCTGTGAAATCAAGACTGTCTCTTAAATCCAGATTCACATGACTGAGGGTGGAGGGAAAGACTGTATTTAGCATAACTGGACCAATGGAAATATTGGTTCTTGTCCTTAATCCACCTTGTCATGATGTGCTGTTCCTAGCCTTGATCCTGCTCAGGAACTAGTGTTCCCTGGTTGCCATTCCTCTTCCCAGAGTCAAGTTGTCTTGCCTTATTAGTCCCAAATCTTGGTAACTTTTTGATCATTCCTTCTAGTTGCCTGTGCTCCTGGGCCCTAGTTATGCCAGAGTGAGCCCTTCTTGGACAATATATTCAATTAGCGAGAGTGTTTGACTTGAGAAACCAGGGTCTATATTGAACAAAAGCAAACCACATTCACTGTTTAATATGTGATGTACACTTTCCTCTAATGATGATGATGATGAGAATGTATTATTTTTATGATATGCATTCTAGTTTTCCTTTACTGTAACATCTTCTTTTGATTTTAATCTTACAGAATGTTGTAATTAGTCTCATTTCACAGATGGGGAAGCTTAGAGACATTATGTAGCATGTCCAAGGTCAGACAACTAAATTCAATAATTGAACTGAACCCAGCTCTGAAATTCTTTTGTTTTTCTCCCTGACAAAAGCAATGTAAATACTGTACTGTTTTGTTTTTAGTAGGCTGAGGTAAACATTTTTAAGGAGTATCTCCATAGTCACCAAGTTTTAGTTTAACCAAAACCTGTAGAATGGTTCAGTATTGAATAGGAACGTCTTCTAGGGGACATCTAGAATAATTCTCTTAACTGATCATAGAAATAAGCTACGTAAGACGTCAGATAGACAGAACAAGCTGCATGAATACTAATTTAAATGTTGGCTTAAAAACACTTGCTCATGTTCTCCTTCAATGGTGTCTAAGCAGATTGAGTTGAATATCTATGTTTGATTCAATAGTAATTTTTGAAACGTTTTTGTATTCTTATATAAAAGTCTTAGCTCCATATTATTATAATATATCAAGGTTGGTCACCAAGTGCATAAATATCGAGTGCAGCTGTAGATTTTAATAAAACCCAAAGTTTGAGCTAGCAAATTAAAAATTACATATTATTGGAAACTTGTGCTCAAAGTTGAAACTTGAAGGAAATGTTTTAGCACTATCACAATATTACATTGCAATCATTATTTAATTTATCTCCTCTGAAATGACTTAAGGGAAGTGCTTGTAAAGCCCTATTTACCTCAGCCAGGAAGTAAGGCAATGGTCAGCAAGTGAATGAAGTCATGGAAAGCTGACAATGCCACTATTGTAAGAGCGCCTCAGAGTATTGTTTGACGTTGACCAAATGAGGAGTAAGTGTTGGGAAGTTTTTATTTCATCTAACAAAAGGGCACGGCCAGAGCAAAAATGTAAAACCAGCCTTTTTTTGAATTCTGTTTTTTTTTTTCCTTTTAATTGAGAAGTATCAACTTAAATGCACCTGGAAGAAAGGAATGTCTTTTAGTAAATTATGAAGATTATGGAGAACAGTTTTACATTTTAAAAGTGTATCTTATATAAAGGACATATTTTAAGCCTTTCTATAAGTATATACTATGTAAATATTCATAAATTCTAGGTATCATATATATGTGTGTATATACACACACATATAAAATGTATATATTTATATATATATACACACATGTATATATAAAATTTATATATTCACCATTAAGTTTTTCCAGGAGAAACTTCAAGAACTCCTAAGCAACCTGTGCATTTCAATTGTCACTTTGAACTTTGGAACAAAGGAGAGACTGTAAAACCAGTTTATAAAAAGTATTATGAGATACCACAACTGGCATTTTTATGACCTTATTAAACTACATTCAAGTGGCATAAATTATATGTAATGAAAGTGAAAAGGATCTCTGACCCGATTTTAATATTGAGTGCATGCTTATTAGTTTGAGTTTTTTTCTGAATAGAAACCTCTTTTCAAACTTTAGCAGTTGATATTATGTGGAAGTCATAAATGTCAGATTACATTATACTATTTTGGTTCATAGAATAGCACAGCCATTAAGTTACTAGAGAGTAATGAGTAGGTCTTCTCACAGAGTAAAGCCAAAGGTGTTAATTTAGATTTGAAACATTCCACCTCATTATAAAAGCCAAATTAATTTGCCATGTGTAGGAGCAACAAAAACCAATATTGGAAATGTGAAAGACCTCCTTTTTGTAGGAGGATGATAGAAAAGAGCATTACAAAGTTTCTGTTTCAGGGAGTAGACATACTGGTCCCTCAGAGGTTAATTACTAAGTGTTATGGAGTCTCTTATTAGGAATTTTTATTCAAAAAGTTGAATTGACAGAATTAGTTAAATGTTAAAGATGAAAGGAAGTCTGGGACGTTTGGATAGTTTGAAATATATACACTTAAAGGTAAATGTAAAATTGATTTAGTTTATCTCCTCTCATTTTTTATAATTTATTATAAACAATGTATTTTCATCTGGTTTTAGAGATTTTGTTTAATGTTAGTTACAAATTCTGAAGAAGAAATAAAAAACACTCCACGAGGGGCGCCTGGGTGGCTCAGTGGGTTAAGCCTCTGCCTTCAGCTCAGGTCATGATCTCAGGGTCCTGAGATGGAGCCCCGCATTGGCTCTCTGCTCAGCAGGGAGCCTGTTTCCCCCTCTCTCTCTGCCTGCCTCTCTGCCTACTTGTGATCTCTCTCTGTCAAATAAATAAATAAAATCTTAAAAAAAAAAAAAAACTCCACTAACTTGAAGGACTGTAGAAACAAAGCATAGAGCATCCTGAATTTCAAGTGCCCATTTATTAAAAACTAGGTCAAATGAAGAATACCTGAAAATGTAAAGAAATTGGGGTACTTTATTTTAAAAATGTCAAAAACAATCGCCCTTAAAAGCCTAGACAACATATTGAACAATGGCAAGGTAATAAGAAGAATGTTAGCTTATCATTTTTATATTTTTATATATTTTTTATTTTTAAAGATTTTATTTATTTATTCTTGTGAGGGAAACAGAGAGAGAGAGAGAGAGAGAGAGAGCGAGAGAGCGAGCAAGCATGAGTGGGGAAGAAGGTGAAGAGGGAGAAGTAGGCTCCCCTCTGAGCAAAGAGCCTGATGTGGGACTATATCCCGGACCCTGAGATCATGACCTGAGCTGAAAGCAGATGCTTAACAGACTGAGCCACCCAAGCACCCTAGCTTATCATTTTTAAAATGTGAAAAAAACAGAAATGCCAGAGCCAATTAATGAAAGAAGAAGGCTGGTTTGCAGTAGCCTAGTGCAGGGACAGACAAAAATACTGGTCATGGTGTCTCTAGGACCAAGCGTACAGACAGAATGGTCACCTGAAGAACCATTAAATGAAGTTATCCTTGTCAGGAGAGCAGGTGACTGAGTAATGACCCCACAGAGATTCCTGGGAACTTCTCTTTTGTTCTTATCAATAAAGGCAGAGTGCAAAGATATTAGATCATAAAAGACCTTGGACAAATGAGGTCATATAGAATCATTTAAATTTAGAGTAAAAAGCAACTTTAGTCCCTTTTGTTTGTATTTTGCTTTCTAGCTCGGGAAGTACAAAATATCCTCACAGCAACCACACCAAATGACTGATAATTATGTTTCATTTTCCATGTTAGGACACAGGTTCAGAGAGGGTTGGTCACCTGCCCAAGATTGCTCAGCTAGTTAATGCCTGAGACATTTATGGCCAATGGCCATCACATCTCTAGATGCCTCCTGCAAGAGTATTTCATGATTCGTTGGGAAAATGTGTTTCACTAATGAAAATGTTTTGTACAAAAAAAAGTTCTGTGATTTTCAAAATGCCTACCTTTTGCAGTTTCTAATAGGACATTATGGATCAATTATAATCATAACTGGGGCCCCTGGGTGGCTCAGTCAGTTAAGTGTCTGCCTTCGGCTCAGGTCATGATCCCAGGGTTCTATGACTGAGCCCCATGTCGGGCTCCCTGTTCAGCAAGGAGCTTGCTTCTCCCTCTCCCTGCTTATGCTCTCTCTCTCTCCGTGTCTGTCAAATAAATAAATAAAATTTAAAAAAAAACCCATAACTAACATTTATGTGTCATTTTACTATTTGGAAGTTGTTTTAATATTTTACCTTAGTTATAACATGTGAGATGGAGTTTTCTCCTTTCACATAGCAATGGTTTTCCAAAAACATCCAGGCATCTCCTTAACTTTCTCACATACCCAGACTTCACTTTTCTCAAAATGAGCTCCAGTTTGCCCATCTTCTAAAATGTGATTCCAGCTACCAGGATAATAGAAGTGCTCTGAGCAATGTGGAAACAGAGTAAGAAGAGGAACAGAGTTTGTTGATCAGATACAGGGAGAGAGGAAAAAAGGTAGAGGGTGTATCAGTGTCCTGTGGCTGACATTCTGAATTATCACAAACTGGGTAGTTTACAACAGAAGTTTATTCTGGAGGTCTAACATCTAAAATCAAATTGTCATTTCCTTCTAGGGTTTGGTTTCTTGTAGAGGTTCTGAAGGAGAAACAGTCCCATGCCTCTCTCCTAGCTTCTGTCCTTGTAAGCAATCCTTGGTATCCCTTGGCTTACAGACATCCACCCAGTCTCTGTCTCCATCTTTCTATCCCCTTTTTCTCTGTGTCTCTCTGGGTCTTTTTTCTCATTGGATTTATGGGCCACCCTAATCTGGTATAATCTCATCTTGATTCTTAACTGATTATACCTATGATACCCTATTTCCAAATAAGATCCCATTCTGAGGTTCTGGGTAGGCATGAATTTGAAGGGAGAGTGGGAGGACACTATTAAACCTACTATAAGGAGGAAGGCGTTTTGAGAGTTTCTGCTTGTGCTAGTTCTCAGACACTGGGTGATTCCAAAAACTATTGATTATTGCCTTTGGTGGAAATGAGCATATTAACTAAATTGATGTTTTGGTATCTTAAAGACAAAAAAGGAGAGAAAGAGAGAAGTTTGAGATATTTCTGTTCAGTAAACATCTGGAGATGTTTCTATTCCATAAAGTGGTTTTTATTAGTAGAGATGGTACAGTCTCAAACAAAGAGGAACTTATTGCGCTGCATGGTAAATTTCAGCGAGGTGCCCAACATTCCATTGGAAAATCACAAGATACTCAGTCACAGTGCATGGAGAAGGGCCAAGATGAAACGGAGGAAGTGTAATAACAGAACATATGGAAGCAATAGTAGTGATTCTATTAAGAAGTGACAGATAAAGGCCATGGGGACTGCAAATCCATCACCCAGTTTTCAATGATATATAAAGAACAGAGACCCTAAAACACTGCTCATTTATAAGTGATGTTTTTCCCCTCGTCTAAATTCCCAAAAGCCCTTGGCCAATAGTACAGAAGGCCAGTGGAAATTGAATGGGTGATCTCAGAAAAGTCAATGAATTTAGGGAATGGAGAAAGGGAACGTTGGTGCTCAGGACACTCATTGAGAAAAATGTGGGTGCCAAACAGCTGAACTTTCTCTGGGTGGATCTTGCCAGAGAGCTTGGTCATGAATTTGGAATCTAATCAGTGCATAAAGGTGATAGGGTTAAGTTTACTTGTGGATGAAAGAAGACATGAACTCAGTAGATGCCCTAAGAGGTAGGGAGGGAGGTGGTGGAGGGAGGGAAGTGCTTCGAGTTTAACAGTCCGGCTGAGAACCATAGTCTAATGGAGGAATGATTTTTTTTTTTTACATTTTTTAAAATTTTTTGTTTTTTTATAACCATATAATGTATTATCAGCCCCAGGGGTACAGGTCTGTGAATCGCCACGTTTACACACTTCACAGCACTCACCATAGCACATGCCCTCCCCAATGTCCATCACTCCACCACCCTCTCCCTACCGGCCTCTCCCAGGCAACCCTCAGTTTGTTCTGTAAGATTGTTATGGTTTATCTCCCTCCCGATCCCATCTTGTTTCATTTATTCTTTTCCTACCCCCCCAAATCCCCCACATTGCATCTCCACTTCCTCATATCAGGGAGATCATATGATAGTTGTCTTTCTCCTATTGACTTATTTCGCTAAGCATAATACTGGAGGAATGATTTTATTGCCCTCCGCACTTCCTCACTGTGCAGCTGTCTACCCTCAAGTTTGGCCTGAGCTTCTCTGGAGCTTCCTTGCTAGGAAATGCAGAGCATTCAAGCATGGGATGATGGTGTGAGGTGGAAACAGGCATCAAAATCACCCATTTCCTCTAGTTTTACTTCATATCAGTGTTAACCAACTCGAGCTCAGTAAAAACCATACGACAAATTAGAAAAATCTTACAAGAAGCCACATGTTCTTTATTCTATTTAAAAACGTCACCTGTAGCATGGCTGTATTCTATACATCAAGAAAAAAAATATCATAAGAGCTTCTTCTTTATCCTCAAATGTAAAGTTACCCACTCATACTCTTCCCGAGCGCCCCCATCTGTCTGGAGGTGCTGCTTTGGTGACCATTGCTCAAGAAGGAGCAGTGACTTGTTCAGCAGCAGGCCAAGCATCATGCCAGACTAATGGATGCTTCTGGATCACTCAAGGCAAAAGCTTTCTTTCTTTTTTTTCCCCTAAAGAAAGAAGGTGGGGTTGTAGCTTATTACTTCTAGAAACAGGTTCACTCTGTCTTTGTATACACTAAACCCAACCAAGTTTTATAATGACTTTCTGAAAAGTATGGAAGTTTGTTATGTAGCTTTAATAATTTATGTTAAATTGCCTTCTGGCCCTTCTAGAAGCAAGACAAATAGTCTTCTGCTCCAGTATCTGCTGTAGAATAAAAATATGTTTAGAAATATATTAAACATGTAATTTACTCCTCTGCATGTTTGCAAGAATAAGAGGGTTCAAAACAGTGACCTCCAAACAAACTGAGTGACCAGTTCACAATGGGAATGAGTAAAGAGCAGGACAGGCTTGTGTGTTCTGTTAACCCAGAGAATTAGTGCCTTCAAATTAGAAAGCTGTTTCCTACTTTATGCTATGTGCTTGAGGTAGTCACTCATTGGTCTTAGTATGGCTAGCCTTCCAAGAATGTTCTACATCTCCAGCATATAAAAAGCACAGTAACTGAAATAAGTCAAGCAGAGAGAGCCAATTATCACATGGTTTCACTTATTTGTGGAGCATAAGGAATAACATGGAGGACATGGGGAGATGGAGAGAAGTGAGTTGGTGGGAATTGGAGGGGGAGATGAACCATGAGAGACTGTGAACTCTGAGAAACAGGTTTTGGAAGGGAGAAGGGAGGGAGGTTGGGTGAGCCTGGTGGTAGGTATTATGGAGGGCACGTATTGTATGGAGCATTTTTCTCAATTCATAAACAATGAATTCTGGAACACTGAAAAAAATTAAAAAAAAAAAAAAGCACAGTGACTTCACCCAGCTGTTCATTCATTTGTGCCATAATAAAGAAGGAGCCTCTCATACTTACTAAGGACCATGTCAGTTGCTGTGGTTGCAACAAGGACTAAAAGAGAAATAGCACTTAGCTTCACAGAGTCTGTTCATCTACCAGCAAGCACCCAGCAAGCGCCCAGCAAGCGCCCAGCAAGCGCCATGTGAGGTGCATGGGCTATGGCAGGGAACAAAACAAAGATCCTTGCCATCCTGGACCTTATATTCCATGGGAGAACAATAAACAGTAGCTGTGTAACAAATATGTCAATTCCATAGTATGTTTGAATGTGGTAAGAGTTAGGAAGAACGAAAAGTAGACCAGGGTAAAGGAGGATCTGGAAGAGCGGGGGCTGATGG
>ML112109.1:39864-51060 GCA_003697995.1 Taxidea taxus jeffersonii
GGTTAAGCCGCTGCCTTCGGCTCAGGTCATGATCCCAGCGTCCTGGGATCAAGTCCCACATCGGGCTCCTTGCTCAGCGGGGGGCCTGCTTCTCCCTCTGCCTCTGCCTGCCACTCTGTCAGCCTGTGCTCACTCTCTCTGACATTAAAAAAAAAAAAAAAAAGAAAGAAAGAAAAGAAATGGTAGATTTGGGCAAACTCTTGGAAGAAGTAAGATACTTCATCTAGTGGGTGTCTGGAGCACAAAGGTTGAAGGCACAAGAAGCAGCCAGTGCAAAGACCCAAAGACAAAGCATACCTGGGATGTTGGAGGAAGAGCAGAGTCCAGCTCATGACCTTGAATGTGAAAGAGATATACATACTCTACCCCGACACATTTTTGTAAGCTAATACCCGTAAGTGTCAGGCCTTTTCTCCTAAGTTATTTTAGACCTATGGAAGATTCATTTATTTTAGAAAGTTAAATTATTTCTTTGGATAGTGTGGAATCTATATGCTACTATAATCTCAAACCTCTTTTTCTTGAGTTTTAACATATGAATTTTCCAGTGCAGTTAGAAGAAATGTATTTGGCTATTAATAGTAACATACTTTACTTTCTACAGTTCCCTTTAGTAATTTTTAAAAAAGATTTTTATTTATTTATTTGACAGAGATCACAAGCAGGCAGAGACAGGCAGAGAGAGGGGGAGGAAGCAGGCTCCCTGCTGAGCAGAGAGCCCGATGTGGGGCTCGATCCCAGGATCCTGAGATCATGACCTGAGCTGAAGGCAGAGGCTTAACCCACTGAGCCGCCCAGGTGTCCCCCCTTTAGTAATATTTTTAATTATCTAGAGAGGTAAGCATTTCAGCCTCTCCCTTCAAATGGCAATGTTTGTGGCCTTTGGATTCAACTATAAAACCAGTTCTCCACCCCTGATGTTAACCTAGACAGGAATCGACATCAAAATAGCACCCACATCGGCTTTATTAATTAACAGATATAACTCTGCTCAGGCATTTTTATCACTCGCCACACAATGAACATTTTATATTCATAGTGATTTCATATAAAGCTGACTTGTGTTAAGGTCCAGTCCTCTTTCAACCACATGTAGAGTTTCAGCAATATATCTGATACTTCAGTGAAAAGAATTTCCTTGTTGGGCGGCTTTCACTGCTATTTATAAAATACCTAAGTAGCGCTAAGGATGAGACATCTAAGCCTTGAAAAACAAGCAAAACAAGCAAAGTGTCAAGGAAAGATTAAGGTTTATACTTTCTTTCAAAGTAAAATGTTTTTGCTTTTACCTAGATGTTGGGCCACTTTTGCTCTGTGAAGAAATTTCACAAGAATATGATTTCAGGTGTTCTCTACACTGGAGGACAACTGAATCATGGAGATTCTACTATTTTCCTTGGGTAGTAAAGGGTAGTAAATGTCTCTGTAGGAACAGAGACATTTGCTATAATATCATGGCTCAGCAGATGTCTAAATCTTCAGGAAAAAATGAATTCCAAGTGTCTGTCAGCCAGTTTTTCACTTCAGAATGGAAGGTAGTAGAGACATGTCTTTAAAGCAAGAGCTGATGGTTTCTTTTGCACACCTGTGTGGAAGGAGGCTCTTGCATTGGCGGTGGCACACTCCCAACATCTGCTCCTTTCGTTGAACTGAGCTGTAAATTGAAATTCCATTGCAATGTTTTTAGAACCAGTTGAAGTAAGGAGACTGTCAGAAATCCTCTTTAAACTCACCCTTATCCAAACAGGAAACTGACCCTTGGCCCCTGGACGTAACAGTACACCAGTGGAAATTTCATTATCCCCGTTTCAGCTGAACTAAGTGAAAATTAATTGTGTAATTATCTGGATGAGCGCATGTGTAAAATTTTACAATGTGCCAGTTAGATTAAGTAACGTGTTAGTGGCATGGTTTAGTGCAGAGTCAAAGCTGTCCTATAAAAATGGAATAAAAAAATCCAACAAAGTTGGAAGGAAAAAAAACATATGTCAGAACAAATGCTTAACATGAGAAAGTAAGTTGAGGCTTAATTCCATAACCTGATGAAAATCTGACCCTCCAGAACATAGGTAACTCTGGCAAAGTTGGAAGAGGTGTGTGTGTGTGTGTGTGTGCACATGCCCATGCGCACGCGTGCCCGTGCATATGCACACACGGGGACACTTGTATCAAAGACATCTCCAATTGTTGTCGTTTAAAAATGAAGGTAGTATTAAAATGTTTAACCTATCCACTATTATATTTTTTTTAATGTAGGTTTTCTTTACCAACTACATTAGAAAAGACAGGCTATATTCAATAGACGGGATTATTTGTCTGAGATATACTTTGTTCACCTGTTCAGTGAACCTCTCTGGCTCTCCTTCTGGACTTAATTTTTTAAATGAATCATGGGATAAATGTTGCATCCTGACTTAAGATCATTTCATTAAAATATATAAGCAAAGTGTGACCGGCTTGAACGTCAAATGCATGGGAAATTTCAATTTGGAGTTTCATTCTCTTTGATACAGATTTTTAAGGGTGATTTTTTCCCCGAGATTTTTGGCTTCCCTCCCTAAAAAAATACTTCTTTATGGAGACAATTTCCATTTCAAAGTCTTGGGAATATTTAAATAACAGAATTTCTGCATGAAAGATACAACTTGGGTAGACACTCTTTGAAAGTGACAACCATCTTTAAACAGTTGAGTGGTGCAATGAGATTTTAGCAGTTCTGAATGTCAGATTTCACAATGTCCGGGCTGTCTTGGCACATCCAGACACTAATTCATATATCTTGCCAATGAAACAGTTCTCCTGTTTTTCTCATTCCTTGTACTACACATTGTCTCCATACAGCTATGTTTATGGTAAAACTCTGCTGAGAGTTTTCTTCCACCACTCCCCTCAAAAATGAAAGTTCCAGTAGACAAAAATAGTAACATTCTCAAAGAAAATGTACTCAAAATGTGTTTCAACTTTTTTTTTAACTTGGCTTAATAGAATGCCATTAGATGTTTGTACTTTGGGTTACTAGTGCCTTAAGAGATCATTAGTACATTAAGAAAGCTCTAATGAATATGTATACATTTAGTGGGAAACAGTCTAAGGTATATAAACATGATTAAATGAAAGAAAGCACCAATGTGATTTATAGAAGAGGGCAGTCAGAGGGCATTAAAAAAATAATCGAGACCATTCAGAGGGAAAAGCAGAACTACATATCAGGGAACATTAGCCTCAAAATGAAAATGAGACTGTGGTATGAAATCTACGTTTTACCATAGATTAATGATTGGGAAGGTTTGGGAACAGGTCTCTTTACTTTGAAAAAGACACAGCCCCCTCTTCAACAATTTTAAAGTGTGGGGAGTTGGTGGGGAGGGGCGGTTGCTTGACAAACTTTGGAGAACAAAATGGCAACCAGTAGGTGGCCTTGCAGATCCTGTGTGCGTCCCCGTTAGAACCCAGGGTGGTGGTGCTTGTGTTGGGGCCCGGTGGGGGGGTTCAGTGTCTTGGTCATGTGACCTGTCAGGCACAATGCCCCTTCACAGAAGTGACAGAGTTTGCAGCCTTTCCTAAAGCCTAGTTTGGGATTGCTTTGTGCCTTGCAGGAAATAGTAAAAATCAGGTACATCTGGTCAAACTGCTCATATTTGTGTGTATATGTGTGTGTTGTGAATATCCTGACTTTAGACAAATTAAATTTTAAAAGTTATTTTAACCCAGATTTAAATTTATGACCCTATTTGGTATGACTATTTCCTAAAATTTAATGTTTTAATATTTTCCCTCTTTTTGAATAATGGAAGAGCTTAGAATATAGGTTCTTAGCACTGAACCACTTATATTTTAAAATTATATTTTATTCTTATAGATTCCAATTAAGATCATTGTATTGCCATAGAATTTCAGGATTGAAGGAAACATGGAAACCCTCCTTGTAAATTCGACAGGTAAGAAAACCAAACCTTAACGAATACCTCCTCTATTAGTCTAGTGCTATTTTAACTAAATATGGAGGGATGTCCCCACCCCAAATAAGATGATAAATAAGTATGTGCATATGTGGAAAGTCTGATGACAGGTTTAACAGAGGAGGAGAGGAATGCAGGATTTAAAGTCAAGATGACCTAAGTTTGAATTCTGGTTCCCACTCATGCTTTCTATGGGAATAAGTTACACACTTAACCTCTCAATTTTAGAATCCTTCATTTGGTAAGGGCTATTTACTTCTTAAGTTAGTTGTGAGCATCCCACTAAGCTATATAAATGGAGAGCCCACCCCATGTTGGAGAAGCAATCCAATTCAAATATTTGAGGAGCAAATTTTCAAAGTCAAGAAAGCAATTTGTTAAATTTATGGTCAAAAGTATATAAAAAAATTTTGGGGAGCAATCGGGAAGGAAATCAGGTTAGCAGAAATTTCCTTTTAATAAGATTTATTGTATATATCCCCTATAGAAAATGTTTATTTAGTGTGCAAGTATATTTTCCATTTAGGCACCTGGAGAACAGCGTTAAAGAGGAAGGGGACTACCTGATAACTTGGGAGGACATGGGTATGAAAAAATATATAAGTGAACTTTTATGATTTATTACTTGCACCCCCATTTACTTCCCAAATGCATTCAATGTGGCAATGTTATTATATTTTTATTTCCCATTTCAGAAATATTTATAACATTTTTAATTTCACAAATGGTAGAAAGCTTTGGATTCTAGTTTTGCCAAGTGCTGATCTACTTTACAACAGCAGACACTCCTGCAGAATTGCAGAAAAAGCCAGAGAAACAAAGCAAAGCATCCCCTGGGTGCTGGGATATAAAAAGTACAGAGAACCCAAGTCCAGACGTGAGACACTGAACACTAGAGCCCCCTCCTCATGGCGGGGGGTGGGCTACTTTCTCTCACTTCAGTAATAAAAGTGAGGTTACAGAATTTTTCTTCTTTCTCATTGCTTGTGGAACTTATGAAATATTTTATTGCAAAGCTGAGCCAGAATGACTCAAGGTGAGAGCCTAAGAAATGGAGTAATAGAGTTTTTGAAGCTGAGTTAAGGTTGAAAGTCAGCATTCAGTTTTCCTTAAATACACAAAAAAGATACTCCTCC
Organism: Taxidea taxus jeffersonii; assembly: GCA_003697995.1. Classification (NCBI taxonomy): domain Eukaryota; kingdom Metazoa; phylum Chordata; class Mammalia; order Carnivora; family Mustelidae; genus Taxidea; species Taxidea taxus. Next base: position 44,960 of record ML112109.1, read on the forward strand.
CTACCCTAGGGTCATGCGTTCATTATCCTTGGGTTCTAGAGTGGCCAGAAATGCAGCAGAGATAAAACCTGACCCTTTCGTTTATGGAGAGTCCATTCTAGTGGAGAGACAGACGATAAATAAACACATACAATGTGAGGTGTTGAGTGCTATGAAGAAAAATGAAGCAGAGGGAAGGTGAAAGAGGCAAGGGGAGTACAGTGTCAGAAAGGGTGGTCAGGAAGTCCTTTCTCAGAAGCTACCAAATGGGTAACTTCAACCTTATTCTCACAGTCTACACCTCAAAAACGTCTAGGATGAGTTGTTTCAGAGTATACTAGAAAGTGTACTTACTTGGTTAGTTTTTAATTGTGATTATAATTTCTACTTAGGAAATACCTGTGTCCTTCATTTCCACATCAGTCGATAAGCCTAAGATATGAGAAAGACCCCACCTATGTTTTAGCCAACAGTGGAATCCCATGAAATGATCCAAAACAGGAAGGAACGGAGGGTCAGATATTCCTTTGAAAAAAAAATAGGGACTGGGGGATGTAAAATAATACAGTTACCAAAGCTAAAAATAAACGACAGAGTATCTGATCTTAGAAAACATAACATATTTTCCTGGAGAACAGAAATCTAAGACAGCAAGGGGAATTCTTTCCTTTACTGTCCCACTTTTATCCCAAAGATCTGAGAAAGCCAAATGAAAATTTCCTGGCATCCTGGGGCAATAAAATAATCTTGGTCTTCTTGTGAAACCACATTAGTATGGAGAAGGAACAGAGGCCCTTTGAGTTCTCCTAAGTGCTGTGTAAGCTGCATTTTTTCCCCTAGGAACTCAAAGCTTTGTTTATTTGTAAGAGTTGTGCACTAATGCATGGAGGCGAGGATGGCCCAGATGACATGCTCGCATCTGAACCCTTATCAGAAAGAAGCTCTCAGTTAAATGTGTGTTCAAGATCCTGGAGAGATGCATTTATGATTACTATTGGATTTTTTTCAGAGATCTTGGTGAGAAAGCAAATGGCATTTCTTTGGGAGAAGATAGGCTCAAGATCAAGTCCTCAGGAAGATAGAGCTTAATGGAGCCCAGGGTGATGGGAGCCAATGCTTCCTTTCACCTTTACCAGCTTCAAGCACTTAGAGCAATTGACTTTTCCATTAAAAAGGATGTTAGTTTAGTTTTTAAATGACTCCACTTGTGAGTGTGTGTGTGTGTGTGTGTGTGTGTGTGTGTAAGAGAGGGAGAGAAAGAAAGAGAGAGGACAGAGGGAGACGGGGTTCTTAGGCCAATAATAAAACGTTGTGGGAGGGAGAAGATTTTCTTTTATTTTAAAGCTGCCCCATAGAAAGCCACTATTTATAATCCAAATGGTATAACAATAAGTCCTCAGCTTCAGGAAGTATGTGGATTACTTATCTCCTCAGGAACAGATATAAATACATACAGTCACTGGTGTTACTTAGAATCTGGTCTCTATTATTTAGGGCCTGGGTTCCCCACCCCCATTCCTGCTTAGCTGTAATATTTGAATTTAAGGTTTAACTAATGTTCTGTTGGTGAATTTAGTGCCTGTAAAGGAGCTAAGTTGATGCCCCACAGAGCAGGATCCTATTTATTAAAAGAAGCTTATGTTCTCTCCTCCAGTCCCCTACTCAAAATCATCTATGAAGATACCATGTCATCCCACCAGGACACTGGATGTATGGCTGTAGGAAAGAAGGTGTAGATATGGTCCCAAGTCAACTCACTTATTTAGGATTAAACTCAAATGCTACCTCTCCCTGCCTGTCACCTCTTTCTCTGGTCACCCTGCTCACAACTTGCCTGTGACATCTCACTCATGGTGGTTTTTTTTTTCTTTCACAATACCTTAAGGTAATCCAACATGCTGAATATTCGAGGAGAGCTGTGAGAATGCCTACCTATCTATAAGCCTAGATTTTCTACCATAGTTGTGGCTTAAAACATTTTGTCTTGTCTCAGACCTCTGTCCCAACCCTGGTTTAGAAAAGCTAGCACCATAGTACTATGTTGCAAATCTTAGTTTCCCCACTGACTTCAGATTCTCCTAACTGTTTAGTTCTGACTTCACCACACAGTCAGCAGACATATCCAAAGCAACTTTAGTTCAACATGCGTTCTTATATCTTCACTTTCCAGAGCTGGCTTTTTCATTTCCTTTTTCTTTGTTCGTTTTTTAAAATTTATTTATTTGAGAGGGGGCAGAGGGAGGGAGCATGCATGCATGAGTGGGGGGAGGAGCAGAGGGAGAAGGAGAGAGAGAATTCCAAGCAGACTCCATGCTCAGCATGGAGCCCAACTTAGGGCTCCATCCCATAACCCTGAGATCATGACCTGAGCCCAAACCAAGACTCAGAGACTTAACTGACTGAGCCACCTAAGCACCCCAGCTTTCACTGGCCTATCAATGCTTCATATGCTCTACCTACATCACTTAAAATTTCATTTCATTTATCTTCTAATTACTCTTATTGAACTCTTTCCAATAATAACATTCAGGTTTGAAAATAATCCACTGTTGAGATCCCAACTCTTCTAGGAAGAAGAGAACGTGTATAGCAGGAGATCAGAAGCAGGCTATCTTGATCATTACGTATGGTGTTCACGTACTCCCAACACATTTCCAAAGGATACTAAAGATCTCAGAGGAATCTCAGTTCCATCCTTGGCCTGCTGTCCTCATTCTCCATGTGTTTCCTAAGGAATTTGATCCCACTCTCCCATTTGTTTTTTTAACTTTTTTCAATTGTAGTTAAAAAAAAAACCAACAAGATATAACATTAAATTTGCCATCTTAACCATTTATAAGTGTACAATTCAGGAGTATTAAGTATATTTACATTGTTGTACAACATATCTCTACAACTTTTCATCTTGCAACACTACATCTCTATACCTACTAAATACTAATTTCCCCTTTCCCTAGCCCTTGGTAACTACATTTCTACTTTCTGTTTCTTTGATTTTGACAACTTTAAATAGTTCATATGAATGGAATCATACAGTATTTCTCCTTTAGTGACTGGTTCATTGATGTTGTAGCATGTGATAAAATTTTCTTCCTTATTTTTTTTATCTTTTCTTTCTTAAGGCTTCACAATGTTCTGTTGTGAATACATACCATGTTTTATCCAGTCATCTGCCAATGGACATTTTGTTTGCTTCAGCCTTTCACCATTGTGAAATAATACTAAGTGAATATAAACATGCAGATATCTCTTTGAGATCTTGTTTTGTTTCTTTTGGATATATACCAAGAAGTGAAATTTCTAGATCATATGGTAATTCTATTTTTAAATTTTGGAGGCATCTTCATACTGTTTTCCATAATGACACACCATTTTGTATTCCCACCAACAGTGCACAAGTGTTTCAACTTCTCTGCATCTTCTCCAATACTTGTTATTTTCTGTTCTTTGGATAGTGGTCATTGTATTGGGTATGAGGTTATATCTGGTTCTGGTTTTAATTTGAATTTTCCTATGATTAGTGATACTGAACATCTTTGAATGTAATTGTTGGCCATTTGTATATTTTCTTTGGTGAAATGTCTATTCAAGTCCTGTCCCCAGTTTTTATCCTTGTTATTTGTTTTTTTAATTGCTGAGTTATAGAAGTTCCTTATATATTTTGCATATTAACTCCTTATCAGATATATGACTTGCCAGTATCTTCTACCATTCCATAGACTGCTTTTTTTATGCTGCTGTTTGTTTCTTTTGGCGTGCAGAAGTTTTAATGTTTGGTATAGTCCCTTTGTCTGTTTTTTTATTTCCTTGCCTGTGCTTTTGGTGTCATGTGCAAGATGTCAGTGCCAAATCCAGGACATCAAGAAGCTTTTTCTTTATGTTTTCTTCCGTGAGTTTAATAGTTTTAGACTTATTACTTAGGTCTTTAATACATTTTGATTTAATTTTTATATACAGTATAAAGAAAAAGTTCAACTTCATCCTATTGCATATGGACATCCAGTTTTCCTAGCACCATTTATTGAAGAGACTGTCTTTCCCACTTGGTTTAATTTTGTCATTCTTGTCTAAAATCATTTGGCTGTATTTTTTTTAACTTTATTTAAGCTTTATTTAAACATATAATGTAACCCCACCACCCTCTCCCAACCCCTCTTCCCCCCCACCCCCCTCAGTTTGTTTTATGACATTAAGAGTCTCTTTTGGTTTTTCTCCCTCCCGATCCCATCTTCTTTCATTTTTACTTTTCCTACCACCTTAACTCCCACCCCCGTTGCATCTCCACTTCCTCATATCAGGGAGATCATGTGGTAGTTGTCTTTCTCCAGTTGACTTATTTCGCTAAGCATAATACGCTCTAGTTCCATCCATGTCGTCGCAAATGGTAAGATTTCATTTCTTTTGATGGCTGCATAGTATTCCATCGTATATATATACCACCTCTTCTTTATCCATTCATCTGTTGATGGACATCTAGGTTCTTTCCATAACTTGGCTATTGTGGACATTGCTGCTATAAACATTCGGGTACACGTGCCCCTTTGGATCACTACGTTTGTATCTTTAGGATAAATACCCAGTAGTGCAATTGCTGGGTCATAAGGTAGCTCTATTTTCAATTTTTTGAGGAACCTCCATGCTGTTTTCCAGAGTGGTTGCACCAGCTTGCATTCCCACCAACAGTGTAGGAGGGTTCCCCTTTCTCCACATCCTCGCCAGCATCTGTCATTTCCTGACTTGTTCATTTTAGCCATTCTGACTGGTGTGAGCTGGTATCTCATTGTGGTTTTGATTTGTATTTCCCTGATGCCCAGTGATGTGGAGCACTTTTTCATGTGTCTGTTGGCCATCTGGATGTCTTCTTTGCAGAAATGTCTATTCATGTCCTCTGCCCATTTCTTGATTGGATTATTTGTTCTTTGGGTGTTGAGTTTGCTAAGCTCTTTGTAGATTTTAGATACTAGCCCTTTATCTGATATGTCATTTGCAAATATCTTTTCCCACTCTGTCAGTTGTCTTTTGGTTTTGTTGACTGATTCCTTTGCTGTGCAAAAGCTTTTGATCTTGATGAAGTCCCAATAGTTCATTTTTTCCCTTGCTTCCCTTGCCTTTGGTGTTGTTCCTAGGAAGAAGTTGCTGCGGCTGAGGTCAAAGAGGTTGCTGCCTGTGTTCTCCTCAAGGATTTTGATGGATTCCTTTCTCACATTGAGGTCCTTCATCCATTTTGAGTCTATTTTCGTGTGTAGTGTAAGGAAATGGTCCAATTTCATTTTTCTGCCTGTGGCTGTCCAATTTTCCCAACACCATTTGTTGAAGAGGCTGTCTTTTTTCCATTGGATGTTCTTTCCTGCTTTGTCGAAGATTAGTTGACCATAGAGTTGAGGGTCTATTTCTGGGCTCTCTATTCTGTTCCATTGATCTATGTGTCTGTTTTTGTGCCAGTACCATACTGTCTTAATGATGACAGCTTTGTAGTAGAGCTTGAAGTCTGGAATTGTGATGCCACCAACATTGGCTTTCTTTTTCAATATTCCTTTGGTTATTCAAGGTCTTTTCTGGTTCCATATAAATTTTAGGATTATTTGTTCCATTTCTTTGAAAAAATTGGATGGAATTTTGATAGGCATTGCATTAAATGTGTAGATAGCTTTAGGTAGCATAGACATTTTCACGATATTAATTCTTCCAATCCATGAGCATGGAACATTTTTCCATGTCTTTGTGTCTTCCTCAATTTCTTTCATGAGTACTTTATAGTTCTCTGAGTATAGATACTTTGCCTCTTTCATTAGGTTTATTCCTAGGTATCTTATGGTTTTGGGTGTAATTGTAAATGGGATTGACTCCTTAATTTCTCTTTCTTCTGTCTTGTTGTTGGTGTAAAGAAATGCAACTGATTTCTGTGCATTGATTTTATATCCTGACACTTTACTGAATTCCTGTACAAGCTCTAGCAGTTTTGGAGTGGAGCCTTTTGGGTTTTCCACATATAGTATCATATCATCTGCAAAGAGTGATAGTTTGACTTCTTCTTTGCCGATTTGGATGCCTTTAATTTCTTTTTGTTGTCTGATTGCTGAGGCTAGGACTTCTAGTACTATGTTGAATAGCAGTGGTGATAG
>ML112110.1:0-69183 GCA_003697995.1 Taxidea taxus jeffersonii
GAGATGCAACGGGGGTGGGAGTTAAGGTGGTAGGAAAAGTAAAAATGAAAAAGATGGGATCGGGAGGGAGAAAAACCAAAAGAGACTCTTAATGTCATAAAACAAACTGAGGGGGGTGGGGGGAAGAGGGGTTGGGTGAGGGTGGTGGGGTTACATCATATGTTTAAATAAAGCTTAAATAAAGTAAAAAAAAATATATATATATATATATAATATTCTAACATTTAAATGTATTAATCCCAACAGAAAACATTACATTACCGTTGTTTACATTTTCAATCCTTCTATTTCAACCACTACATAAATGCTGTTTCCAATTAAGTTTAGTAGTGCATTTTGTTCTACAGTTTAACTCTGCTGTTACTGTATCACTTCTTAGCTAACTGCAATTTTGGTAAATATGAGTGCTTCTATTTTCAAGCAAATGAATTTTATGCAAACTCATTTCCGCTGTCATATGATTAATTCTCTTTTAGCATTATAATCTATTATATTTGTGGATGATAGGCAGAAAATGAAATGGAACTTTTCTTTCTGATGGAGCTAAATCCATTAGTGAAACTTCAAACTGTGTAGCTAAAAGGTCATTTTACTTCATCATAGTATAAGTGTTCTTTTTTTTTCTTAATCTTAGAATTCAATTATAGGGTCCACATTAAAAAAAAATTCCCAATGATGCTCAGTAATATTTGTTCCACTTCATTGCAGGACATTTTTTTCATCTTAAAATCTGCAACCCTTTCCCAAAGTTTAAATTGCAATGATTTTCATGTGGCCTTGGCTATTTTTAACTTTGAATGTTGACAGATTGTATGTTATATACAATTACTGAAACATTTCTGAAATATTTTTAAACTGTATGTAAAAGACCTACCTGTCCCATAAAAAAAATAGATTTTAAATATGATACTGCAAATGAAATGCCAAAGTGTTAAAGATAACAGGCATCGAAGGAAGTGTGAAAGTGTCCCTCCAGAGGAACCCAAGGGAAAGACCGAGGAGGCTGCCACACGGTTACTGTACCCCTTAGTCTGTGTGAAAGTCTAGAACAAGGAAAGACTGGATCGATGTGAAGAAAAGCCTGTGCAGAAGTTTTCTCTGCAGAAAATTGTACCCTGCAACTAAAACCTAGGGAGGGGCTTTGCAAGGAGCCTACGTAGAGGGTGTAAAGTGTGACTACCAGAGGCTGTGTGTATGTGGGTGGGTGGGTGGGCGTGGGAGCACAGAGAACTGATATGTGACTTCTTCTTCCTATGAAATCTACAAAAGGAGAGATGGGATGACTAAGTGCTCTGGCAGCATAACTCCAGCGTTACTAATGTGTTGGCATCAACCTGGCTTTCAATCAGAACAAATTTGTAGTGTTTTCTGTGGTTTCTATGTGAGAACACATGGTGTACAAGCAGGCCTAGGGGTGTTATGACTTCTTGAGAGAGAGAAATGGAGGAGGAAAGAGAATGGAAAGTAACCACAGGGTGGGGCCCATCGCAAAACCACAGGCAGAGTGGGTTGCTGCCACTGGATAGATGGAATCCTTTTCTCAAGTCTTGGCAAAAGTTGCCATCAGAAGGGATCTTCCAAAGAACCTATGGAAGCATCCTTGGAAGAAAAAATCCTGGTAGGATAGGAAGGAACAAAACCGATTGTGATGTTATCACTCAAGAAAGAACTATCTTCATGCCCTTACATTGCTTTCATCCACCTTATTTTGACTCTGATAAGATTGAAGGCAACTGCCCCAGAGGGGAAGGAAGGAGGAAGAAGCCAGTGCGGAGAGGTGGATCAGACTTGACTCCCACAAACAAGTGGCCCACTAAAACTGTGCCTCAGCTGGAGAAGGGAACCAAATGAAGATTGAATGTTGACTAATACATTGGACTAGACAGCCTATTTTCTGAATCGAGACTGTATTTTGTATATAAAGTGACCTTAGGACTTCCTATTACCCAATAGTAATGAACTTGTTGGAGTTTTCCCTCCAGTAATAGAGCAAAATCTTCTACTGAATATATTTTACAGAGACATTGGAAAAGAAAATCAAATGGATTTTATGGTTACATTTGGGAGTTGTACTTTTTCAGTTACATATTATTTCTATAAATCTACATTTTGCCTCTCAGGAACCCTGATTATAGGTGTGTAGAAAAAAAAAAAAAAAACAGAGTCGCCGGTAGGTGATATCAGAATGCAATGTATCAGGGAAATGGCACCTGCATTGATTCAGGATATGCAGCACACTTAATACCTAGCGATCACAATAATGATGATGATGATAATGACAATACCTAGTATGCGCTAAGTACTTAACTTTGAGTGAGACACTATCCTGAGTCCTTTATGGTGGGAACTTCTGAAATCCTCTCATCAACCCTAGGAGGTTGGTAATGCTTTTACCCTACTGTAGAAAGAAGGTAACTGTGGTACAAGAAAGGTAACTGAGCAACTCATACAAGGTCATTGAGTAAGTACTAAATGACCGAGACCTGAAACTCTTAACCAATCTTCACGGGAACTGAAGAGAAACAGAAGCAAAGAAGACATGAGGAGTCTGCTGTAGAACCCCTGCTCTGACTGAAAAGGCAAGCTCACCTGTGGACAACTACTTATCCATTCTTTAGTTCCCAGAAAGCCTCCTGTACCCTCAATTACATTCATTTTCACACAATGTTTTAGCTTGTCTGTGCAAAAAACAAGAGATATGAGATCTAATACAGATACACAAAATAGTCTGTAGTTCAAATAATTTGGGAGGTCAACTTCAGGAAAAATGACAGAGACTTTCTTTTTCAGAATCAATTTGTTTCACTTTATCTAGAAATGTTTATTTGGTAGAATAAAATACCAACAATGGAGTCCTCCTGACCTGAGTATTATGTCCCAAATAGAGAAACTGAGGAGCCTGAGGTAACACAGTGATAGACTTCAGACAATATGGCACTTATGAGTGAGGGAATAATAATGTCACACTGCCCCAGAGATGTCCAAAAAGTCAAACTGGCTAGCAAAAATGGTAGTGCATAAAAGCTGTTTGGTAATATATTTGTAAGCTATTATTGTTAACTGGAAATACGGGAATCCTCAAACAATGTTTTAAAGTTGTTTATATCCTTAGTCAGTTTGGGGAAAAAAAAAGCCACACTATTCAACAGTAATGCAACATGGACAAAACACACCCTTAAGGACACAGAAGAAACAGTCCAAAAGGATGTTGAATTCTCAATATTTTAGCTGTCTATCTTAAAAAAAGTTATGCAGACTTTGTGAATAATATTAACATACTACAGAAAAATATAAAGAATATAGAATGCAGGGGTGCCTGGGTGGTTCAGTGGGTTAAGGCCTCTGCCTTCTGCTCAGTCCCAGGGTCCTGGGGTCAAGCCCCGCACTGGGCTCTCTGCTCAGCAGGGAGCCTTCTTCCTCCTCTCTCTGCCTGCCTCTCTGCCTACTTGTGATCTCTGTCTGTCAAATAAATAAATAAAATCTTAAAAAAAAAAAGAATATAGAATGTAGCTATAATCCTTGCCATGCAGACACAAATCCTATTAACATTTTGTACTCCTTTTCAAAGTTAAGAGCCTATTATAAATTCCTTCATCTAGATTATTTTGTTTAACTTACTATTTTGAGCATTTTTTTAAAGATTTTTCAAAATCATACTTTTGGCTCTGTATATTTCTCATTGTATAAAAATACTTATGTTCTTTATTCTCCTCTTCCTGATTTCATTGCTTTTTTGAACTTTTATAACCAAGATGATCAGTACAGTAGGTAAGTTCCAAAAGCGAAGCAGTTATTTCCTGCAAATTCAGAGAGCTTAACCTGAAATCAATAATTTTTGTGTGATTAGTTATTTCTTTCTAGAAGAGGCTCAGAAATCTTTGAGAACGCCAGCCAGACCATTTTTAACAATAAACCTTCTGACAAAATAGTGACAATACTTTAAGCCTCTCTCCAAGTTCTGGGGATTCCTCAGATATATTGAAGGACCCTTCAGCTTCTGAACCCCCAAATCCTTGCAGGATTGCCTGAGTAAAATTTAAACACTAACTACTTATGAGTGGCTCCAACACTCTGCACTAATTTTCTGCAACCCAATTAGCAACACTTGGCAAAAGGAAAGTGACCTTCATCTTGTGAATTGCTAGCAGATCAGAAAGCGAAAGAGCCAAATGGGCCAACAGAGGTCATCGAGTTTATACCCCATTTTATATCTCAGGAAAACTAAAGACCATGAAGGTTAAGTGACTTGGCCAAAGTGACACAGTGTGCTGAGCGAAGCCGCTCAAAGCCTGGCTGGCAGAAAAAGACTGCTTTTACCCTTCCTGAAAGGAAAATGACATCTCTAGTTATTTACATTGCAGTAATGACTTCTCACTCTCTACTGTATCATGTTTCCTTATATGTAGAGAACAAATCTGGGGACCAATTAAGAATGCGATGTATTATATTTGTTCTTTTCTTGAAAATAAAACATCATGGAGAGAAATCATTGGTTTTGAAATATTCAGGTAACAACAGCTCAACCTCATGAATGTATCACCACTGTTTTATATCTCAGAGCCTAAATGCTTAAAGATTGAGAAAAAGGCTAAAATCCCTCAATGTTCTTTTTTTTAAAACTTTTTAAAAAGGATTTTATTTGTTTATTTGACAGAGAGAGAGAGAGATCACAAGTAGGCAGAGAAGCAGGCAGAGAGAGAAGGGGAAGCAGGCTCCCCGCCAAGCAGAGAGCCCAATGCAGGTCTCCATCCCAGGACCCTAAGATCTTGGCCCAAGCCGTAGGTAGAGGCCCAACCCACTGAGCCACCCAGATGCCCAATCCTTCAATGTTCTTGAAGAGAAATAGAGTAAGGATTATTATTAACATGGGTTACATTTGATGGTGGAAAACAGGCTCTGACTCTAGTCAATGGTAATGTTGGAGAGAAGCTCGCAAGGACAGCTTTGGAAAGTAAACACATCTCTCAAGCTGTCCAATGGCTGTGAAGCTATATCCTTGGAATGCTGAAGTGATGGAAGAACCAAGTCACCAAGTACCAATCACTACAGAACAATATTTCCAGCATGGGTGAACACAGAGAGTCATGAATTTGATGGCAAATGAGTGGAAATTGTAAGTAGTAATCTGAGCATTTTAAGCTTTTCTGTCAGCAATGGAATAATAGCCAAAGCATTTCAAAGAACACAAATATCCAAACAAAACCAAAAAATTCATCAAAGGAAAATTCTGCTTCTTGAAATGTACATGATAAAATCAATATATAAATTAGCAGAAGAGGCTAACTCAGATGGTCCTGTTTTGTAGAGGAAACACATGACATGAGATTAACATATTAAAACTTAAAATACATAATGAGGGAGCAAACCTAGTTGTTGCCATAACAACCCAGCTGAATTGTTTAATTTGTAAACCCTTTCTGGTATTGGTAAACACTTCAGTTTGAAGTAGTTATTTTGATCAAAGCTTTATAGATACACTAAAGCTTCACTCTGTAGACTCCTTAAAATTTGGACACTCTAGATGGCATTTTTTCAGTATAACAGAGGAGTTACCTAAGTAGCAATACAACCTATACTTTTTTACACTTAACATTCTGATGAAGATCATTCTAAAATACATTAAACTTTATGAGGCCTTCCTTAAAGTACATTGGGCATAATGTAATTTTCCTTGATGACCCAGAGTCATCATTGTGAATATTAATTATCATACTGCACTATAACAAAATTATTTCTGTAAGGTCCTCAGAAATGTATGTTTTCTATTGCCCTTAGAAAGACAGAATGTCAGAATTAAGCAGGACTTGAGAGTTTGTCCCGCTTTCTCAATTACAGATAAGGACACCAATGTCAAGAGAGGAGTGATGTGATTTAATTAAAGGGACATAAGCATTGACCTACCCCAGGTCTCTCAACTTCTTATACAGAGTCCTTTCAATTCCCCCACATCCTATACCACATTCTGTGTTTTCATTAGTTCCTTTGCCTATTATTTTATGGTTTTCTCTCCTGCTTGCTAGGTTCTATGCTCACTCATCTCACTGTTGCCAGTGACACAATCTCCCCACCCCTGTAACTGTGCACTCTGATGAGTTCTGCACAGTGAGGGGGTGCAGGGAACCCATGGTCCTCAGAGGGTGATGGCTGCATGTTGGGTTCTGGGGAACGTCTGGGTGAAATTTAGGAGAGTGATCTAAATTTTAGAAAAGAAATTAACCTGGACCCCAGTCCGGGGGTCTAACCAAATGTTGGACTTGAAGTTATGGAGCCAATGGGGAAGGGGTGCAGGAACCAAAAATGTCAAGCATGATGTATGGAAGGAGCAAGCTATGAGAGGTAGCCTAGGTGAATTCAAAGGACAAAGATGTCTGTTATTTTAACCTCATTCTAGGGTGACTATATTTTGAAAGTAAACATAATGGGTAGGAGAGAGAGTCCCTGCTTCTTTATACAGCCCCTCAACCAATACAAATTGGGCCTGACCTAGGAAAGCACCCATTCTTTGGATGGTTGGACCTGGCTCTCATAAAGATGTGAATGAATGACCTGAGAAACTTAAGCAGGGGTAATAGACATTACAATGTAGAAGGCATGGGGCCTGTGGTGGTTCAGAACTCCTATTTGTTTACTTCCTGGTAACACCATTTCCTGGCCTTGTCCCAGAGCCCTGAGATTTAAAAACAAATTCTAGATGAGTGAAGTGTTACCTTTGCTTTGATTTCCATGTCAATAAACAGACCAGGCAACAACCCACTATAGCGGCAGAAGGGAAAAGAGCATTTTAAAACCAGCTATATTTGAGCCTGTTTTAACAGGATGGCAAATTCTTACTTTCTGAAAGAATTGGCCCTTTGTCTAAAATGAGGTGACTGAGGCTCCCAGGGGGTAAAGGACTTGTCCAGGGTGATACAATGGCAAGCCATTGCCTCTGATTAAAGTGATCCAGTATTAGAGTCCTGCACTCCAAGGGGTAGTCATAGGTCAGGTTTTATCATCTCAGAGAGGAAACTGCTCCCCAGGTGGTGCACAGAGCAGAATCTGCTGTGCTTTCTTTCTCACCCTTTTCTGTAGTGGCAGAAGGAAGGTTTGCTTTGCTGCATAGTCTGGAAGACAAATTGGTATTCTCTGTAGAAACAGACAGGATGATTCATGCTGTGCAGTACGTAATTAAGGTCTGTGAACTGAAAATGAGCAAACCAAGATGTTAGTAATCTTGGTAGAAGAGTGGCTCAAGAGGGTAGCCTACCTCATTCTTTATTTCATCCTTTGAGGTAGGAAAGTTACCTACTCTATGATAAGGGAATGTACCTAGAATAGAAGTTATTTTCAAGTTTTTATCTCTCCTACCTCATGATCTCTCAGTTCTAGCACAAAAAAGTACATTCATATATATGAATCTTTCATTTCATTGTCAAGAAACTAGATTTTTCTCTCATCCTCTGTGCTTTGAAGTGGTTCATTCAATCTGAGCTATTGAGGCCTTACAACTTATTAGAAGACCAAACACTTCAAAGCCACATATTAAGACAACTTGGTTCTGCTTTCACAAAAGTCCACAGTCTAGTTGGAGAAACAGACGTAATTAAATTACACGGGCACTTACCTGGCTGTGTCACTCTGGCTAACATGGTTAAATTTCATAATTCTAGTCTCCTCAAGTATGAAATGACAATAACATTTACCTTGCCAATCGTGTTATGAGTATGAAAGATAAATCATTGAGTAGTGTGTTTGGCATATATTAGGCATTTCTCACCAATTAGAAAGTGCCAGCATATGGGGTGCCTGGGTGGTTTAGCTGGTTAAGCATCTGGCTTCTGATTTCAGTTGAGGCCATGATCTCAGGGTTATGAGATGGAGCCCTGCCTTAGCCTCCATGCTGAGAATGGAGCCTGCTTAAAATTCTCTCTCTCTCCTTCTCTCTCTGCCCCTCCCGACCCTCTCTATAAATAAACAAACAAATAAATAAATAAATACATACATACATAAAATAAAAATGTAAAAAAAATTTTTTTAAGTGACAACACAAATTTATAAGTGTTCCAGTCAAGGAGTGACACCAAGTAGGAAGAACAAAGGAAAGAGGAAGCTATTCTTCCCACAAGTGGACATTTGTTACTTTATGACTACCTATCCAATTTCCTTGGATAATCTCCAATCTGCCAATCTCAGCCATGTGTTTCTGAGGGAGTTTACACATTTCAGTTACATGGCATGGCAAGTAGCCTTTTAAAAATTTCAGCAGAGTCTGGATTACAAAGGGAGCCCAAATATTAAATTACAGTGCCTTTAAAAATGGAAAGAATTCGTGGGGCTTTTTCCTTTTATGATTTCCTCTCTGAGATTGCACAGAAGTAAGAGGGAGAAGAGAAAGGAGGGTGGAAAGATAAGGCAGGAAGCTAGAATCCATCGTAAAAATGTCCAAGGGACATTTTATGGCAAGGGTTGGCTAGTATAAAACATAAAACACTGCATTGCATGTACTTAAGGATGGTGAGTCTTTCCCATCTCCTCAAACCTGTTATAACTCATTCTGCATGCAATGGAATTGTGTGTTTCTAATTATTATTTATTATTATTATTTTTTCTGAAAAATGAGGCAAGTAGAGCTCTGTATCTGTGTTGACACAGAATGGAACTCTCATATTCAAGGATTGGTACATTGATCTGCAAACTAAATTCAGCTGAAGCAGAAGCTTCAGGGACATATGGCCAAGAGAATGTCCATGACATGTGGCAAACTTCAAAAGGTTGGATGGCAAGAGGCACAAGGGCATGGAATAGTGATCTGAGCCAATTTATCTGTTTTTGAGGAAAGAGATCCCCTGGCTGACGCTGAGGTTTTATTTTAAGCCCTTTTCAGGTTCATTTGAACTCTGATGCAATAGACAGTTTGAGTCCCTTGTTTAAATCCTTGGCCTGGTTCTGAACCAGCAGCATATAACAGCCAAACTGTGGTGGTGGTGCGGGGTGCCATTTCAGAGGAGTAGCAATTGACTAAGCATCAACTAATTAGGTCATTAATTCTACCACAAAGTCGGCAACAGGGAAGTTGTGAAACATTTTCCGAAATAATATAATTTAGGTGAGGAAGCTATTTGAGATTGAACGTTTGTGGCATCATACAATGCTATGTGAGCTCTTAGGAGCACACTGCTTACATCTCGACGGGCATGTGCACCACCCAGAGATTTTGTTCAAATGAAGATTCTGATGAGCAAGCCTGGATAGAGCCTGAGATTCTGCATTCCTACCAGTCCCCAGATTGTGTTGAAGCCCCTGGTCTGGGGTCCACACTCAGAGCAGCAAGGCTAACTCACCTCATGAGATAAAAATAGAGGCACCTGACATTCATTAAATAAGTTAACCCCATCATAAATAACCTTCCTTGAAACTTGAAGTCTCTTGGGGAGAAAAAAGAAGGTTCTTACTGGAACTCTGCACCAGCTGTCAGAAGACAGTGTCAGAGAAATGAGAGTCCTACAGTAGATTGGTAAGTAGAGGCTTTTGAGCATTTGGCAGGACTCCCATATTATCGAAACCCAGGGATCTGCCTGGAAAGTATAACACCAAGGACTAGACAGAAATTAGAGAAGGAGCAACACTGACTTTCAGAGAAATATGGAGAGTGTAAAAAATAAAACTAATAATTGCTACTATTTGTTTAGTGTTTATCATCTGTCAAGCACAGGTTTAAGTATTTTATCATTTGATTCTTAGTATCATGGTAACCCCATGAGGCAGGAATAATTGTTATCTTTATTTTAGAGATGAAGAAAATAAGACTCAGAAAGGGCAAACTACTTGCTCAAGGTCACACAGCTGTTTGAACACAGTCCTGCTCTACCCTACATGCTCACAACCCCCTATGCTCCCTCCATCTTCAATCTCCACTGCTCCACCCACACAGATTTTGTTATGGAGACCTCCATGGAGGGCTCCATGATTCAAGACATAATGGACATTTTTGGTCCTCTAAGGAACATTGGTTGCTGCAGACCCTCCTTCTGTCTCTGAGTATTATCTTCCCCTGATTTTCAGAGCATTAACTCTCTTTGTTTCTGTTCATTTTTCCAAGAATTACTGTCAGTTTCTTTTCAGTGTCCTTCCCCCTTATCAGGCCACTAAAGGCTGGGATTCCTCAGAGCCAAGGCAGAGTCTCTCTTGTGTGCCTGCGTTGTAGTTTCTTTCAATAGACAATAGTGACCATTTCTTGGATTATAACCTCTGCTCAGATGACTGTATCTAGCCTCTTACAAAGTCTAGACTCAAGTATCTAAGATGATGCCTTTATTTGTATGTCTGAAAGTTAGGTCAGATGCATTCTACAACTAAGCTCAAGATGGCTGCCTCCGTCTTCTCTCTCCACACAACACCTTGTAGCAGAGGCTGCTGTCTGTGTCTTACCCATAGCCCTCTGGCTTTATTATTTCAGTTCCTACCCCCAACTTCCAAATTGCAACAGTTGCATTTCTTGTCTGAAGAAATGGAACTCACTCTGACTATTCCACATGGCAAGTAGAAGTGACAGAGAATTGATGTCCACTAGTCAGGTAATAACTGACAGTAGAAGGGCTTGGGCATAAATACCTCAGTTCCTTTTCTCTTCAGGTGGAATAACTCTGGGGACACAGGTTCCATACTGGCTTCTAGAGTTCCCTAACAGGAATGAACTATTATTCTCCATAGTAAATTCCTCGAAAATATATCTTTTATGACCTACCTCCCCTTCTCTGTCTCATTTGCTCACTGCCCCATTAGCATTTCCTGGGATCAACTCCCAAGCAAGCCACTCACCTTTAAACCTGTTTTGGGCTCTGCTGCTGGAGAAGATCACACCAACATACACTTTCCACCTGATTTTCTTCCAGTCCTCCCTTCTCAGTGAATGGGTGTACCGTCATCCTAATTCCACTGACTGAAAACCCAGGGTCGTCTTTGGCCCTTTCTGCTTCATTACACCCAGATCTACTGTCAATAAAACCTACAAATCATGTCCTTTCAATAGCTTCAAAGTGTCCGCTGCTCCATCTCCTTTATCCCCTTCTATTCCAATCACCATCATTTCTCACTTGAAAAGGTAAAAAATCAAAACCAAAACCAAACAAAAAATACCTCTAACTCTCTTCCATACCCAATCTTGACCTCCCCCCACAAGTCAGTGTGCAGCAAGAATATTGTACAAACTTTCTCATGTCACATTCCCCAAGTCCCCCCTATTTAAACACTTTGGTGCATTTTGGTGGCTTTTAGGTTAATGATAGACAAGAATAACCAGAAGACAAGGCACCAAGGGACTTTTTTGCTTTCCTTTCTAGTTTCATCTTGCTTCAAACTACCCCTCACACCCTGGGCTCCACCCAGTCTGAACTTCAAAACTATGCTTTTTGTACTTTCAAACTCTCTAATGGATTTTAGTGAAGTGTGAAAACAATTTATTTGGTCAAGATCAGCAATTTATTTTAATGAAATGGGAGAAGAGAAACACATCAGTGTTACTTGTTAGTGTCCCCCTCCTCCAATTATATGTTTATTGTATCATGATGAAAAACCTTTTTGTAACCAACTATCACAGTCAGAAGAAGTTTGGAAAAATCTTGCCTTAAGCATATTGTGTTCTCTCCTGCCACTGAGCCTCAGCAGATGCTGGTCCCTCTGCCTGGAGAGTTTTGCCCTAATTCTTTGCCTCAGAATTCTTAGGCACCCTCCGAATATCAACTGCATCCATGCTGGGCTCCTAAGGACCTGGTGAAAACCTCTCCTGCAGTCACATAGGTGAGGAGAATTCAACCTACTCACTGGGGAGGATTAAAAGTGAAACCCATGAAGAATCAAAATACTAGGCTGCAGGATGGTTACCAACCATATTGAGGCATAAGATGTCTGGGAGAGAAGGCAGGTAGTGGAGCCTACAGAAGTTCCTAAAGCCATCTGCTGCAGCCATAGGTCTTACACAGGACATTCTGGCATACTGGGAAGGACAAATTGGAGGCTGAGAAGATAGGGCAAAGATAGCATATTTAGAAAGCTAGTCAGAAGCCCAGGTGAGAGCCAGGAAGCATATTTGTAAAGATAGTAGCCCTCGCATGGAGAGGAGAGCAGACCAGAAAAATGTCAAGGAGGGAGAATCCGTAAGACTTAGTTACGATGCAGTCTATCTCATGTATTTATTAGGCACTAAAGAGTTGTAAATGGACATTTTACAGTTGATTTATCTAGTCTTCAGAGCCAACTTATTAGAGTGAGGGCCCTGAGGCTGCTTGAAAAAAAAATTTTTTTAAACATTTTTGTTTCTTCTCACTGGCAGAAAGTACATATATTTATTTTTTCCTATTTGGTAAGAAAGGAGAGTTCTTAGCTGTAGGTGACCTATGGAGACACACAGGCCTGAGATGAGAGATGGGATGAATTTAAACCTCTTAGGAGTTGGCAAAAAAGACGAGGCTCAGAGCTTCACTGGCTTGGTAGCTGGGAGCCCCCACTGCAATCAGAACCCAGGACTTCAACAGCCAGAGGATGGCTTTGTCGATAAAGCCATGCATGGTCAAAGGTATAGTTCCTGAACAGTACCCGTAGGAGTCTCCTCTTTCCACACCAGCAAGACCAGGAGACTTTTCTGGTCCACCAAGTCAGTTCTCTTTCCCCTGCTGCCAAATGAGTTGGGACATCACCATATCCCATGGCCCCTCCAACACTAAGGCAGGTATTGCTGGGCTCCCTAACTCCAGACAGGAGTTCAACTTGTATGAAACTAAAGAAAAACTGTTACCACTCACTAAATGAAGACATGGATTACAGTTATGGTAACAGAAATAGGAAAAAGAGAAAATGTTAGAGATAATGTGAAAAAAAAAGATAAAAGAACTTAATGTCTGACAAGGTATGAGGGATAAAGAGAAAAGAAGTAAGGAAGAACGCAAGACTTGCAGACTGGGAAGAAAGCAGGTGCCACTGACCCAATGGGGTCACCTGGGAAGGAGACATAGCCCAGGTCACAGAGAGAAAGACCATTAGCTCAGTCTGGGGTAAGTTAATTTTGACAGGAGGGCAGGATATGCATGTGGAGATTTCCTGCTGATGTGTTATTTGGGGAAAATGTTTTATATCACCTAAGACAGTTTTATTTCCACTTTGAGTCAGAAAGGTGAGCTTAGCAGTTATAGCAAGAAGAATAAAGGCCTAAAGAGGTGCACAAATTGCCGAGGAAAGTATTGATTGCAGTTTGGATCATCTAAGCTGATACCTGGGAAATGTGCACTATCTCCCCATATATATAGAGGCAGGAGAGGGGAAGACAGAGGGCTGAGATGAGCTCCTTCTCTTTTTACTGATGTATCAAAACCAATACCACACAAAACTGCCCTGCTGTTACCACTGGGAGCTGGCAGCTGGTATCATACCTCAAGTCTGGTTTTTACATAGCTGCTCAGCCTAAGAGAAGCTTTCAAAGAGGCTGCCTGGAGAAGTTGATGGTGCAAGGAGGGACATCTTCATAGGCACTCACAGCTGCTGACATCGCTGGAGGAAGGCTGGCAGTTTGCAGGGTAGGGCTGCTGACAGAAAAATTTGGGGGGGAGGTATAGTTGTGAAGAGAAGAAAACCAAGAAAGGGTTAAAGTTGGAGCTGAATTTAGGTTCAGATGTTAAGATCGACACAGACAAGAGGCAAAGAGGAAGAGTGTGTAAAGCTCTGTTACTTCCCAGAACTGCAATTTCTGTGAAAGTCAGACTCACCACAGAGAACTGAAGAGACACAAAGGTTTTGAAGTTCATCTAGTTCTCTCTCCCCCACCTCCCACAAACACACAGACCCACGGCTTCAACAGAGGAAGTGACTGAGCCAGAGGGGTCACATGACCCCTCTGGTGGTCACACAGGCAGATGTCAGTGGTAGGGTCTGGCTATACGCTCAGGATTGCAGATACCCACTCAAGGGTTTTTTCTTAATGTCCACACTACATCACAAAACCTACCCTAGCTGGGTAAACATAAGCCCCCAAATTGTGGAGAGTCATTATAGTATTTGATAAATAGAATAAATTACAAAGTAGCAGTAGGAAATATCTATGATGAAGAATAAGATGGAATTGATAGAACTCACATGCCAAATAATATATAAAAATAGAATTGAAGTCCCCAACATAGGTCTATCAGAGATAGTAGTGTTCCCCACTGCACCGTTCTCTAACATCTGTTCCTGCAGAGCTCTGGCCTTGTCTGTGGGCTCAGTCCCCTACCTCCCTTTCTCAGTTCTGGTTCTTCTTCCAGAGTCACGAGGAATGCTGAACAGGTTGTGCAACAACAATGTCAACACCATTTCTAACCTTTGTATTTGAAACATGACTGCTCCAAGCTGGTGTGGCCTCACTCTCCTGTGCTTCTACCTCTAAGACTCAACTTCCTTACCAGGCTCTAGATCCACATCCCCAGTACCCACCAAGACAATCATAATTGCCCTTTTCAATCTTAAAATGTCGTTCCCAGTCTTTCATTCTGAATTCTATACCCTACACCTACACCTGTTACCTCACACTTTTGGAAGAGCCCATGGGCACTAAACATGGCACCATTCCTCTGTCTTCATTACAACCTTCACTCCCAAATTTCAAGACCATCCTGTGGCCTCAGGCCACTCATTGCCTGTTCTGTCCCTTGTGCCTTGCTATCCATGTTGACCCTGCTCTGTCCTCTGGGTTCACAGCACTTATTTGTCCTTGCTCCCTAACTCCCCTCCCCTCCCTATCTTCCAAAATTAATAGTCCTGGCCGAAATAAGACACTGACAACAATTTAAGTTTGACAACAGAAAATAAGGAAAGAAGGAAGATGATAGCTAAATGTTGAGGAAATAGGGCTGCATCTAGAAACAAGTATTAATAATATACCTGAATATAAGGTCTAAAGGTGAAGAAATTACCCAATCCATAGGAATTATTCAGGCTAGACTAGGTTGCTGATCTTAACAAATTTACCTGGAAATCTCAGTGAAATAACATAAGAAATCTTCATTTCCTCCTCCTCATAAATATGCAATGGGTGTTGAGAGGTGGTGGAGAATTTGTTCTGTGTAGGAGTTAGGAACCTGGGTTCAAGAAGACCTCAGCTTCTTGAAGATTCATCATTAGGGGCAACTCCCCCTCTTTATTTCCTGGCAGCTGAAGAGATACCTGAGGATCACAAGGGGGTTTTCATTGTCTTGACCTGGAATTAACACATATTACCTTCTCTCACTGCTCATTAGCTAGAGATGGGCCCATGTGTCTCCCATCTCCAAGGACTCTGAGCAGCCCTACTTCTCCATGCAGCCCAAAGGAGAGGAAAAGTTGAGACCCAGAATGCTAGTGTCTGAGGCACAGTAAGTCTGTCATTGTGGCTCTCCAATTCTTGAAGTGGTGGTTAGCTAAAGGGCAAATGCCCTCACAGTTATGACAACGCTCCTCATATTTAGCTGACAAAAAGCAAACTTTTTTTTTTTTTTTGCAGTGAGATGTAAAGAAATGAATATGTTCTCACTGACTGATGAAATGACAGGATGTGTGTTAAGAGCCAGAGAGAATCTGAGGTAGCAGAGTGCTTACACTGCCACTATTTTATTTTACTGTCTGTTCTTGCTTGTTTTATTTTTGTAACTTGAAGAGGATTTTTCTAACGTTAGGTTTTAATTCATATCTTGTATTTAATGAGCCAAGATTAAAAATGGAGAATTTACCTCTCATTTTTATGAGTAATTGCATGTAATATTTGAGAGCATAAAAGAATAAGGATGGCTTATTGAAAGCAACTTGTAACCTATAAAGAACTCCCTAAACTCAACACACACAAAACAGATAATCACGTCAAAAAATGGGCAGAAGACATGAACAGACACTCCTCCAAATAAGTCATACAGATGGCTAACAGACACATGAAAAAATGTTCATCATCACTAGCCATCAGGGAGATTCAAATCACAACCACATTGAGATACCACTTTACTCCAGTTAGAATGGCCAAAATCAACAAGATAGTAAACAACAAGTGTTGGAGAAGATGTGGAGAAAGGGGAACCCTCTTACACTGTTTGTGGGAATGCAAGTTGGTATAGCCATGTTGGAAAACAGTGTGGAGATTCCTTAAGAAATTAAAAACAGAGATTTCCTATGACCCTGCAATTGCACTACTGGGTATTTAGTCCAAAGATACAGATGTAGTGAAAAGAAGGACCACCTGTACCCCAATGTTCATAGCAGCAATGGCCAAAGTTGCCAAACTGTGGAAAGAACCAAGATGCCCTTCAACAGATGAATGGATAAAGAAGATATGGTCCATATATACAATGGGGTATTATGCCTCCATCAGAAAGGATGAATACCCAACTTTTGTATCAACATGGATGGGACTGGAGGAGATTATGCTGTGTGAAACAAGTCAAGCAGAGAGTCAATTATCATATGGTTTTACTTACTTGTGGAGCATAAGGAGTAACATGAAGAACCTTGGGAGATGGAGAGGAGAAGTGAGTTGGGGGAAATCGGCGGGGGAGACAAACCATGAGAGACTGTGGACTCTGAGAAACAAACTGAGGGTTTTGGAAGGGGGAGTTGGAGGGATGGGTGAGCATGGTAGTGGGTATTAAGGAAGGCACATTTTGCATGGAGCACTGGGTGTGGTGCATAAAGATGAATTATGGAACACTGAAAAAAAATAAATTAAATTTTAAAAAACAAAATAAAACAAAAAATAAAGTGTACCCATCTCAACCCCCCCCAAAAAAAGAAAGAAAGCAACTTGTAGTTTTTCCATATGGAGCAGGGTCCCAACTAGTAAAATCATATCTATCAGTTTATCAATATATTTTGTGATTTCATTCTAGCGTGGCAACTGCACTTCTTTACATATTAAAACTTTTAATCATAGTCCTTTATAACAAAGGATAATTCAACACATGTATTAATTATGAGACTAGTTTGCCTAGACCTGGAATTAACTTTAAATGCTCAGTGCATCAACTGAACATTTTGCCCAAGTACACCAAAATAATGAGAAAAGAACACTGTTGAATTACTCTTTATCATTGCTTCCTCTTGTTCCTCATATTACATGTTGAAAATGTTTTGAGTTATTTATTTACACTTAACTCACAGAGATAGCTCTTATACCCACTAAAATAAAGTCTACAGTAGGATTAGTGTGGCTGTCACCCTGCCCATCAGTTTTCCTGGAGACACCTGGGTGGTGTACGGGGAATGGACTCCCCCCAGCATCCTCACCTCTCATAACATCACATCAAAGGAGAAGCAGGAAATAAAAGTAAAGAAATATTTTTTCCTCTAATTTCACAAAATGGGGTTGATGCAGCACCATTTTCTTTGTGGAGATGACCCCAGAAGTGTGTTGACAACATCTAACCCTCAACATTGCAAGCCTGTAGTTTGCAAGACATCTTCTGAAAGCCCTTCTGCCATGGCCCTGTACCTCTTCTAAACACACCTAATCCCCCATGGGAATGACAGACTTGTCCTGTCCTCTCTTTCTACAGCTGTGAGGATAGCAAGCCCTGTGTGCGGCATTTAAGATCTTCCTAATCCTGAAAGCTCATAAATGCTGGTATTGATTTTTTTAAAAAATCAGCCTCACACAGGTTGACAAAACCTTTACTGTCATTTTGCTAAAAACTGAAGTGATCCTTTTAATATCCTGCTTTTATATAGGGAAGAGTTGCCAAACCAGAGAAAAATACTTAGGACGACCAAACTGAAATTCAACAGAATATATAAAGTAGAGCTAAACTCACTAATGGGATAACTCACATATTTGCAGAAGATACCAAATTTAAATTTTTTCATCAGGCCCACTAAAAGACAAATTTTCTTTTTTTTTTTTTTTTTTTTTTATTTGACAGAGAGAGATCACAGGCAGAGAGGCAGGCAGAGAGAGAGGAGGAAGCAGGCTCCCCAGCGAGCAGAGAGCCCGATGCGGGGCTCGATCCCAGGACCCTGGGACCATGACCCGAGCCGAAGGCAGAGGCTTTAACCCACTGAGCCACCCAGGCGCCCCACAAATTTTCTTTTTAAATTACAAATCTCTACTCACTAATTTTTCTAAATATATTCTCTAGTGGGTAAGAGTGTACTACTGCTTAAAAATGATATCTCAGATGAAATAAAAATACACTTCTGAAATAGAAGTCAACTCACAAATTTCACTTGAATTGATATCAATTTTATAAATGGAAAAACTGAATGAGAAAATTCATATGACTGTTTCTAAAGTTGATTTGTGAATGGAGTAAGAAATAGAATGCTTTCCCCCTAACTTTAATTCGAATGTCTGATTCAAGTTTTGTTGGCACTCTTCCTGTTCTAAAGATCTGTACCAACTGAAATGCTTGCTTATGCACACATTGTAAGAAAGATTCTAACTAAAGTCTAAAAAACATCTTTTTTTTTTCAAAAAGTTTCTATGGACACTTCAAATCTCTAGCATCATGTCTAGGTTTCATTTTTCCTTTCTCTTTTCTTTTTTTCCTTGAGATTCTCACAGGAGAAGAAAAGAGGGAAAATGAGATTTCATCAGAGGACAGTTCTGACCTAGAAAGAGGGAAGGAAGACCTTTAACATGAAGAACATTGGAGACATGTTTAAAAAGGGGGTTAGGGGAGGGACGCCTGGGTGGCTCAGTTGGTTAAGCGGCTGCCTTCGGCTCAGGTCATGATCCCAACGTCCTGGGATCGAGTCCCACATCGGGCTCCTTGCTCAGCAGGGAGCCTGCTTCTCCCTCTGCCTCTGCCTGCCACTCTGTCTGCCTGTGCTTGCTTGCTCTCTCTCCCTCTCTCTCTGTCAAATAAATAAATAAAATCTTTAAAAAAAAAAAAAAAGGGGGTTAGGGGATATTAATATGTTATTTTGCATCATGTGGATGTAAAGAAAAAGTTACCTAGTTTTTGTTGCTTGAATAAGGACAAAGATTTTCTTATAAGGCTCTGAAATGTTTTATAGTTAGAAAGTAATGTGAAAAACAATAACTTTTGGCACTAAATGATTATTATAAGGCTCACCACCTTCAATAAAAAGATGCTTCTGTTCAATTTCCAGTCACATCAAATTCTCATTAGAAGCAGCCAAAACCCATCTCTTCATAAGCCAGACTGTATCAAAAGTAGCAGCTTTATGCATTGTTTTATAATGTACACTTACATCCCATATATCCCAGGTCACAAAGCAAATTCTATGACTTTTTCCCCTTGGTGAATGACAGGCTTGGATGCTAAGTTTCAGTGAGGCCACAAACAGGAAAGCACTGTGATCAAGGTGTCCTCAAAAATAAGAAAGAAATTACGTTGCTTCTTAGAAACAGAAATGTCCAGTTCCCAAGCCCTTGCATAAAATCCATTTTTGTGTTAAAGAAAAAAATTAAAGATTGCTGAGAGTTTAATTCAGAATCCACGAGGAGGAAAATTAGAGAAATAAGGCCAAAAAAAAAAAAAAAAAGTCCCTAGTGTAGGAAACTTAAAAGCCTACTTAATAGTTTCCATGCCCTTCTCGCATCTCATGTTATTTGCAAATATCAGATATTGCTAGATTTCCTTCTAAGGTCTGGTGAGAAAATGAAATGAAATGCCAATAAAGTTAAAGTTCCCAGACTGACCATGAAAATCAGGACAGGAAGGCACAGACTTCCTGTCTGTGGAATAATGAATGCTAGGGCTCAGAGCACAAGCTCTAAGTCAGAGTGTAGCCCACCTTACCAGTGAAGAGATCAGCAAACTTGACCTTGGATTGCTTTGCCCTTTAAGGAAAGTTCTTTTCAGCAGTGAAGAACCCCTCTAGTAGGCAGAAAGATGAATATCACTTTCAAAACAGAAAATAGGTCAACTGATATGACAGAATGAAAGCAAGGTATTGTCGACCTTTTAAGGCAGTAAAGCTGAATATGAAAGGTAACATTCAAGGATACAAGGGTGGCACATTTTCTGGTGGGTAGCAAGTCCACTCTCAGAGTCTGTAGTTTGCTGTGCCTGGGAATGTTGGCTTCATATGAAGACTTAACCAAATCTAAGTAATTAATTAAATGGTACATGCCTGTTCATATTGCCCATGAATAGATGCAAAGGGTACTCTGGAACAGGTAACAGAGCTAGAGAAGAAACAGTAACATTTGGCAATGGAATGGTTTGAAGATAAAACGAAATAAGAGTATTTACAAGGTGAGAGTGATGGTAGTGATGAAATATTAGAATCCATTTAGTTACTTATAAATGACAATTATAAATTTATATACATTAGACCCATGCAGTAGATTATAAAAATGGCCATAATACTTTGAAGTGCCTCCAATCAAGAAGTGAAGGCTACTTGCTCATCACGAATTTGGGCTGGTGGTGTAATTTACTTTAGCTAAGAAGTGCCAAAAATGATTTTGTGCCAGTTCTGAGAATAATACTTAAAAGAACTTTCAGTTTTTCTTCCCACCTCATTCTCCCACTCTTTCTCTCTCTCTGTCTCTCTCCTAGAACCTGCTGCCTCCATCTGAACACACTTCAAGACTGATCAGTCTAGCCTTCTACAAGATGAAGGAGTCACTGCAAATTGTCACTGCTCCAGCCAAAAATCACCCAGCCAAAGCCAGCTGAAGTAAAGCCACCCCGCTGGCCAGCAGCTCACCATAGACAGGTGAATTAGCCCAAATTGTATCAGCACAAGAACTGCTCAACCAATCCCAGCCAAACTGTCAACCCACAGAATTATAAGCTAAATACATTGTTATCTAAAGCCTCAACATTTTGTGGTGATTTGTTATGCAATAAAAATAATGGATGGGGGCGCCTGGGTGGCTCAGTGGGTTAAGGCCGCTGCCTTCGGCTCGGGTCATGATCCCAGGGTCGTGGGATCGAGCCCCGCATCGGGCTCTCTGCTCTGTGGACAGCCTGCTTTCTCCTCTGTCTCTCTCTGCCTACTTGTGATCTCTGTTTATCAAATGAATAAATAAAATCTTTAAAAAAAAAATAATGGATGGAATCCATACATTCTAAGAAGCTTCATATAAGTCTATCTTGAACTCAAGTTGTCAAAATTTTATTGAGTATTAACTACATGCCAGGCATGATGACAGAGCTCAGTAGTGATACATTCAGGTGACAGAGCTCCATGTTGCAAAGTCTGTGCAAAGGAGGTCAGGAAGTCTTGCAGCAGAGGACATCTGAGTGAAGACTTTTAATATATTTATGAATGAGCCAGGTGAAGTAAGCAGGGAGAAGTATTTTAGTTAGAGGGAATGGTAAAGATATACTGAAGTTAAACAGCAAGGTATAAGCAGGAGGTACAGAAATTTATATTACAGAGTGTAAAGTTTTAGTCCAGGAAGTGAGGTTAGAGAAATTAGTGAGAAAACAGCATGGAAGGCTTTGGCTGCTCTCATACATACCTTGGGATGATTGATATAGGTCTAGGCTAGTAGTTCTCAAACATTAAAGCACATGAAAATCATCTGGTCGTGTTAAGAAAAAAAATTTCTAGGCCTCTATCACCCATAAATTCTGATTCAGTAACTGTAATGGAGGCCAGACTTTGGGCTACAAATTTCTTAATTTCACATTTTTAATAGGTAATCTAGGATGGGGGAAGTGTGATAAAGATTGTTCATGGACTACACTTTAAAAAAACATCACTAGGCAATGGCAGGTCTCCTGGAGTGATTTTAAAGACAGTGACTTGAGCACTCTCTCTATTATTTTCAGGTTGTTATTTAGGACTGAGTGTTCTGACTGTGGTCTGGTTAGGTAACTTAAGGCACAGAAGTGACAGAGTTAAGAATAAGAGAACTGCACACTGGTAGTAAGGCTGGGGACCAATGTATGAAATATTTAGGAGGTTAGGTTGCCAGAGATTTTTGTTGATTGGAGGAATGGATGATGGAGGGAGGAGAAATGTTAAGGATGACTTCCAGATTGCATGAGATTTGAGATACCTTAAAAATACCTGGAGGGGAGCCTGGGTGGCTCAGTGGGTTAAAGCCTCTGCCTCCAGCTCAGGTCATGATCCCAGGGTCCTGGGATCGAGCTCCACGTCAGACTCTCTGCTCAGCGGGGAGCCCGCTTTTCCTCCTCTCTCTCTGCCTGCCTCTCTGCCCACTTGTGATCTCTGTCTGTCAAATAAATAAATTTTTAAAAAATCTTAAAAAAAAAAACCTGGAAAGCATTGCTTTGCATATTAGAAGTACTGATTAGGAATCATCAGTATACAGGTGTAAACCAAACTATGGGAATTGGGGGAACTCCCAGAAGAGCGAACAGAGTGAGAAGGGATGAGGCCCATGACAGAGCCCAGAGGTCATCAACACTCAAAGGACACCTAAGAGATAGAGTGGCCTTGGAGGCTGCAAAGAACCACCACAGAATTAAGAGAAACTCATGGCTGTGCTGACATTGCCACAAACCAGCCCTGTCCCAAGGCAATCTCCTATGTGTGCTCACCCTACTTAAAAACTAAGAAGTGTCATTCAAAGTCTCCTGTGATCATTGCTGTCTGGTTTCACTAGTTTCCAGCACAGAAGACCGAAGAGAGTGGTTTGAGGAGTTAAAGTATAAATGTGAAAACAATCTATGACAACACTTTTAAGAGAATATAGAGTATGCAGAAAATTATAAATAAGAATGTTAAAAAAAAAAAAGAACTACTTATGCACTTTGGTGAACAACCTTGCTGAGTCCCTTGCCCATACATAATTTTAAATAAATTGGATATTTGACTTACACTTTATTATTAAATATTAATGTAATACATATGATACGTAATAAAAATGCCTCTTTTTCACTCAGCAATATTGTCAGCCTACATATTAATAATAATCTATATCAGGGCCTGGAAACATTTTTTTTCTTTTTTTTTTTTTAAGATTTTATTTATTTATTTGTCAGAGAGAGAGAGCGAGCACAGGCAGACAGAGAGGCAGGCAGAGGCAGAGGGAGAAGCAGGCTCCCTGCCGAGCAAGGAGCCCGATGTGGGACTCGATCCCAGGACGCTGGGATCATGACCTGAGCCGAAGGCAGCCGCTTAACCAACTGAGCCACCCAGGCATCCCTGGAAGTATTTTCTAAAAAGGGGCAGATAATAAATATTTTTAGGTTTTTGCACCATATGGTCCCAGTTGAAGTCACTCAACTCTTGTCTCTGCACTATATATAGCACGCAAGCAGCATTAGCCAATATGCAAATGAGTAGACGCAAATGACCTGGCCCATAGGCTAGTGTTAGCCAAATGTTGATCTATATGATAAGTTTTAATAACTTCATACTGTTTATGGCTGTACCATGAGTTATTTAGCCAACCTCACTTCAAGAAATGTATCCCAAGGAGATTTTCAACTATTTGAAAATGTTTGAAACAAATATATTTAATACAGCCTCATATATTTTCATGGAAAATAGAAACAACGTAAATGTTCATCAAAAGGAGATTAATTAGGGGTTCCTGCATGGCTTCAGCTCAGGTCATGATCTCAAGGTCCTGGGATCAAGCCCCATGTTGGATTCCACACTCAGCGAGTCTGCTTCTCTCTCTCTCTCTGCCCCTCCCCCTGCCCATGCTCTCTCTCTTTCTCTCTCAAATAAATCTTTTTTAAAAAGGAGATTAATTAGGTAACTTTTGATATACATGATAATTAATTTCAAGGCTCCTAAATGGTAAAGTTATTTCTAAGTTATCCTGCCCCTAACTCAGATCAGTTTCTTCGGTTGCAGACACCTGAATATTTTTTAAGTTTTTATTTTAATTCCAGTTAGTTAACATACAGTGTTATATTAGTGGCATGTGTAGTATATAGTGATTTAACATTTCCATACATCACCCAGTGCTCACCACAAGTGTACTCCCTAATCCCCATCACCTATTCTACCCCCCAAACCTTCCCCTCTCATAACCATCAGTTTTCTCTCTATAGTTAAGAGTTTGTTTCTTGTTCTCTCTCTCTCTTCCCCCCCTTTGCTTGTTTGTTTTATTTCTTAAATTCCACATGTGAGTGGAATCATGCCATATTTTTCTCTGACTGACTTACTCTGCTTAGCATTGTATTCTCTTCTCCATCCATGTCTTTACAAATGGCAAGATTTCATTATTTTTTATGGCTGAATAACATTCCATTGTATATACACTTGTTTTTATATGGAGACTCTTGGCTATTGTAAATAATGCTGCTCTAAATGCAAGGGTGTATGTGTCCTTTTGAAATAGTGTTTTTGTATGACTTGGGTAAGTATTCAGTAGTGTAAATCCTGGATCATAGGGTACTTCTATTTCCAGCTTTTTGAGGAAACTCCATACTGTTTTCCAGAGTGGCTATACCAGTTTGCATTCTCACTAACAGTGCAAGAGGGTTCTCTTCTCTCCACATCCTCACCAACACCTATTCTTTCTTGGGTTGGTGATTTTAGTCATCCTGACAAGTGTGGGGTGATATTCAAAATCAATGATATGTGGATTATCATGTTACTTTTACTTCAGCATGACAGGGAGATCAGTACATATAAAATTATAATACAACATACTACATTATTTAACTAATAAAACGTATTCATATTTCTTCAGATGTCCCACTAATGTTCTCTTTTGGTCCAGGATCCAAGGCAAAAATCACACTTTACATTTATTTAGCTGTGTTTCCTTAGCTTCCTTTAATATGGAACTGGTCCTCAGTCATTCTTTGTTGTGACCTTGAGAATTCTCAAGAGTACTAGTATTGTGATACCCCAATGCCAGTGAGTCCACCTAGTGCCCAAATCTTGGTTTTTAAATACAATCCTCCAATACCAGAAAACTGTGAGTTCTTGGAGAAATATCTGGTTGTAGAAATAGGGCAGGGAAAGTACAAGATGAGCCTGAAATATCTTGTGGTGTCAGAATATATGGAAGTAATTTTAAAAGTGGAGAAAAATGGACACATTTGAAAAAGATATAGGAGCCAACCTGAAGGGAACTCCCAAAGGCCAAATCTAGGAAAACTGAACAACAAAATAAATAATGATTGTGACAGATTATAATCTAAGGAATTCATTTGTCCGTACAAATATAAATAATGAAAGAAAAAATCAATGGATAAATATAGAAAAGCATCAACTTTTCCTTACCATAAATTTCCAACTAGTATCTGTAGATGAAGGAATGACTGAAATTGAAAATCACCATTTGGAAAGCACCACAGTAATAATTGTTTCAGACAGAAAACATCAGTGGATGCTAAAATTAGTGGTGCAAGTGTGATAAATAACAAGATATTTAAGCATTCTCAAATTATGTCCTGATAAGATCCTTACTGTGCCCAAAGAAACATAGTAACTTTGCAGTGGAGAAACCCAGCAGCCATCACCTTCACCAAGTTACCATTTTTAGTAATGGAAGAAATAAACATCAAATGACTTCTGATATGATATGCTGAGAAGTTCATAATCTTAGTTTTGGCTATCTTTGCCAAAAATGCAGAGCCTGAATCTAAATTTTGAGCAAGTGTCAGAGAAAATGTACTGATTGTCAGAGCCCAGTCAAGCTAATATTAGACACATGAGGGTACACTCATGTGCTAGAAGCACTTCCGGTTTGGTCTTCATTCTTTTCACAAAGAAATCCATTTAAAGAAGTTTAAGGAAAAGATTACAGGATGAGAGTCATGCCTCAAGAAGATTAAACTGGCTGCAGATAATAAGATACAAAATCAAGGATATAAACGAATGCTTTAGAAGGTATTTGTGCCTGTTAGGAATCTGATATATTATTTCAAGTGCACTGTCATAATAATCTCAACTAGGGTAATGGCCACAGAAATGGTGGAGAGTAAGCTGAGAAGTGATATGAAGAAGATTCAAAATGGGGACGCCTGGGTGGCTCAGTTGGTTAAGCAGCTGCCTTAGGCTCAGGTCATGATCCCAGTGTCCTGGGATCGAGTCCCACATCTGGCTCCTTGCTCAGCAGGGAGCCTGCTTCTCCCTCTGCCTCTGCCTGCCACTCTGTCTGCCTGTGCTCGCTCCTGCGCTCTCTATCTGACAAAAAAAAAAAAAAAAAATCCTTTAAAAAAAAAAAGAAGACTCAAAATGATTTTTGTACTCATTGAATGTGAAGGGTCTGCAGAAGCAGTGAAAGGAAGATCCCTGTTTACTACACTGAGCAGGTAGCAGGAAAGGTCAGTCTCCAGTCTAGGAAAGAGAATGATTACATTTTCCATTAAGAAACTGAGCTTGAAGAGAACATGTAACTTGCAATGCTACAAGGCCAGTAAGAAGCTGAATCAGTACTTAAACCCAAATCTTCTAAGTTCAGAAATTTCTATGGAGAGAGGAAGAAGGAAAGGAAGGAACAGAGGGAGGAAGGAAGGGAGGAAGTTCAATGAATATGGAGACTCTGCATGAAGTTCAATGTATATGGAGACTCTGCAAGGGATTAATAAGAACCGCAAGCTTATTAACAAGCAAGGTATTAACAAGAACTGCAAATGTCAATTTCTAAGTGCACAAACGATTACATATATGTGCAAAATTATAAGCAACTCATAAAAAATGTAAAAGTAAAGGTGAAGTTCCCCTTTTATCTATGAGTTCCATTGGACTTTATCTAGCAGTAAAGGCCATGTTCCTTAGTTTCAAGTAAGAGCAGTCCCGAGCTTTCAACAGTCACCTGATTGACTATCAGAGCTTAGTCAACCTTAGAGATCAGTGGTTTCAGTACAATCATTTTACGTGTATCTGATCCTGCACATTCAAATATGTACATGTAGGTTAGATGGAAAAGACACTGGTGTAGGTAATTTAATTTGCACTAGGTTTCTCAGCCAATGTTAAGAGCAGATGGGAACTGGAGCTTTAGGTTTCAATTCCCTCTACAAATTGGCAAAACTGTTACATCCTGAATAGCTACATGAGAAAAAAAAGAGAATCATCCTTTGAATACATTTAAATCTACATACAGAAACATGACTAAGATCAGCTCTGAGGGTGGGCAGAAGACCCCATTGTTCAACCTACTGGGTTTTAAGTCACAGCTTAGCCTCAACAAAAAAATAAGAGAGAGACAGGAGTTGCTGGTCATGAACTACTTGTTATTTTTCCAGCCATTTGCTCCCAGTAGTAAGAAAAGGTAGTGGTAAGCCCAAAATCTGCCCCTCCAGCTTTCTCTTAAAGGGAGATGATGAGGCTAAAAACATAGTACTTCTATTCTCAATAGAAAGGGTAAAATGAATGAGAAAAATCTCTTCATTCTAGTTAATGCATTCAAAGGTTGAATGAATGAATATATGCTGAAATAAGTAATGTGATTCTCATTAAATATAGTTTCCCCCCCCTAATTTCTAGGACCTGTAAGAATGATGAAGTAAATTCATGCACACTGGGCAAAGTACACATAGAAAGGCATATCCCTTATGTTACCACCGTGCTTGTCTTAAATTACCACAGACAAAGTAATCATTTTAAAATTCTTCTCTAACCACAGTTCATTACATACTCTAAGGAAGGTTTTTCATTATTCCTGTTTATTTATGCTCCTGAAAAGGAATAAAAAACATTTCTAATTCAGGTACTCTCAAATCATATTCTACCTTCTTGCAATTAAAACACAAATTTACTTAAGACGCTGCTTGCCTAAAACAACCGTGTTTTCAAAATAGACACTTTGTGAAATTTGTTAGTAACAGTTGAATGCTTAGGGACAGAGCAAAGCTTCAATTAAAGGATTATAGTTCTGGAGCTAAAACAGGAGTCTGCATGCTCAAGGCCAAGCTTTCTTTCCTAATTCATTGACTCTGATTTTAATTCAGTTTTGATTTTTCTTTTCCCTTTTCTCTTTCTTTTCTTTTTCTATTTACTGTTGGATAGATCTATAAGTTATAGGGGAAAGAGCAGTCTGATCTTACCAAGAAAGTTGTTTTTCTCAAGTTGTTTCTTTCATTTTCAAGTCAGTTCTGGGCTCCAGCCTTACTTTCAGGATCTGAACATTCGTTACTTCTGGTGACTCACCAAGGTCCAAAGTCTGCCCCAGCACTACCTGAATGCTTGAATCACTCTGGAGTCAGCTTGCTTACGGGAAACTCTTCCAGTTTCCCTCACATAAAAACCGGATCTATAAATGTCTAAGCAATAACTAAATGAAGAAATAAAGAAAGGATGTGCCTTTTGGATTTCAGTGAGGTCATCATCATTTCCTCTCTCTCTCTCTCTCCTTAATATGTAAATTTATAAGCATCCCAAAGAAGTTGATGAAAACTGGGTACTTTTTTTTTCCAAAAATACTCAAAAGTGAAACTCTCAAAAAACAATGGTTTCTTTCCCATCACTGATACATTAAGAGAAAAGAAATACATTACTAACCTTGTTAGGTAATCATAGATACACTTAATAGCTACTGAAGGTATTATTTGATAGGACACATTTCAATATATAATTCAGCACTACGAGGGATTGAGGCAAAACTTCTTCTCAGTTGGAAAAAATATCAAATAGATACCTTGAAACTTCTCAGTAGGTAATAATCCAGTAAGTCTGGGAAGCATTTTATAGGCATATGGAACAAATTATTTTGGTAATTGCAAAAGGATTATTAATACTTAAAGGTCAGTTGTCCTGACCTTTTCAAATGTAACTGTTTTGCAGAAAATAGAAGCTAAAAATAAATTGTGATTTCTCCTAAAAAGTTTTAGATGAGTGAGATAGTAAATTAATGAGTTATTTAAGCATTCCACCTACACTTTTAGTCTGTATATGCATACGAATAAAAAAGAGTATTTTTGAATTACACAGGATTTTACACACATATACATTCTGTTTCTCTGTCTAATAAATTCTAGATGGCCACTGGAGGGCCAATGGAAAGGGAAGACTACCTGGTCTACCTTTATTCATTTCTATTTTGACCTTTTATTTGTAAAAACTGAAGGATAATTCTGGCCAGTGTTTGTTCAATTCTATAGCCTTCTGAAACAGTATCAACTTCATAACAGTGTCATAACCATGTATTCCTATCAGAGCAGAGTTGCTTGCCTGATGAAAACATAATTGGAAAAAAGTCTTTCTTTCATGGCATTGTAAACCATCTGCCATATTTGGGTTTTATAATATGTAGCAAACTCAAAAAAAAAAAAAAAAGAGTAGAAACAGAAGTTTCTGGGACAACATCATCTAAGAAGTGCAAAGGGCCCATACTATCAGGGAAAGGCACACAATTATAATCAGCAAATGAAGATGCGAAAGTACCCACCACTGCAGATGAACATGGGTTATGATTGCTTTATACCTAGTCCTCTGTATGCTTTACTGTATTTCCAACCCATCAAGAAGTGATTTATTTACTTTTGCTTATCAACAGCCACATAGTGCTATGTGCTAAACCGTTCTAAGTGCTTTATAAATATCAAATCATTTAGTTTGCCTAACCTTATAACATGAGCATGCCTATTTTACAGATAGGAGAAACAAAGAAAAAGAGCCAGGATTGAAACTCAGGCGATCTATAACAGGATCTCTGTTCTTAACACTACATTGTGCTGGTGACTGTCTTCTTTCTTACTACACAGTCATAAAAATTTCTCCAAATATGGGTAACTCTTTATAGTGAGGATTATATTTTAAGATTAAGTTCAAAGTTAATACAAAGATCTACATTTACATCCTGGTATTCTGTAGTTCAAGAAATATGTGCTTCCTTTCCTGCAAAGCTTTTATATAAAACACAGGGGGACACAAAAGAAAAGATGATGTTTTCATCTCACCACTGATAAAGAATACAGTAATTAGAGCCACTAAATATATACATATATATGCATATGATATTATATGCATATACATATATGTATGCATATATATGTATATATAAAACAAATACTGCCTCTCATACATAAATTTTCTGTATATAGGAAATACATAGGTAGGAAAACAAAATAAACTTTATTTTTCTTCCCTCTGCCTATAAAATGTGATTTATTGTTTTAGATGACTAACTAGGTTCAGGAAGCAGTAAGACCTTCTCATTAAAAAAAACATGTCGGAAAAAGCAGGGAATAAATAAAACTAGGAAAAAATTGGTTTGTGCCTCCCTATAGAGAACTACAGTATATACTAAATAAGTCAAATCATCTTTCAGTGTCCATGAAAGAACAGGAAAACAAAATAAAAGAAAATTGCTCCTTTATGTACTTTGTTTCATACAAAATACTGAACTGATTTTCAGTGACATTAGTAATATATTCTCTTGCTAAACAATTGTATCCCAGGGGTCCCAGACTTTTTTTTTCTTTCTCTTTCTCTTAAAAAAAAAATCCCTGCATACTCATTTCAGGGCAACTAGGTGGCTCAGTTTGTTAGGCATCCAACTCTTGATTTCAGCTCAATTCATAATCTCGGGGTCCTGGAAGTGAGCACCAAGTTGGGTTTCATGATTAGCAGGGACTCTGCTTGGGATTCTCCCTTCCCTCTCCCTCTGCCCCTTCCTCTGCTTACATGCTTTCTCTCTCTCTCAAATAGGTAAATCTTAAAAAAAAAATGAATTCTCATCTGAAAATTAACTTAGAGCCCTCATCACACCTGTTCCTTTATCCACTGAAAATTTTAAGTGCAGTATGAAAAATTAGGAAATATTTTACTGCAATTTTTTGAATTAGGAAGTAATAGGACTAACATTGCTCTAAGTGTTATAATTTGGGGAGAGGGATAAAATACAAACTGAAATTTTGGTGAGCATAATTCTCAGCTAATTTGAATGGGAGGAAGACTCAGTACCCTACAATAGACTATAAGCACCATGAAAGCAGTATCCGTATTGATCATGAACTTGGCAGGAAACCTAACACTCAGAGGTTAGGGCTAAAGCCATTTTAAAGTCAATTTAAAAGAAGAAGAAAAGAAAATGCATTAGCAATGATTTAACAATTTAAGGCATTTCAACATTTTTGCATATTAGTGCTTTTACAGAACTCAGGTGAACCCTTGATCACAGATTTTATCACCTGTAGCATATGCATAGCACTTGCAACCAGCTAATGAATTGCACTTCATTCTCCCTCATTTCAGGCCTCTTTCCTCTTTCCTACATCCCAACACACACCCACCCATGAAGGAAGACCTATCCTCTTCCAACCCACAACAACCGAAAGTCTCTCATCGGAGAGTCTCTCTTATTCTAAAGTTGTATCTTATGATTACCTTCCTATTTTTTCTATCTGGCTTCCATTAAAACTTTTCTTTGCTCGTTCCAGCCTACCTACCCAAAGATTTCCAGAAGTCCTCACTCAGTCCTGTGCTGTCTCCCAGAAATGGGAGAGTGCAAGTGGGAAAAGAGGTGGAGGGAAAGGAAGGAGCGGCCTTGGCACCCCCAGTCAGAGGCATCAGGCATCCAGAAAATCTTCAGATCCACCCAGCTCTAATCTTCCTCATTTCTTCTCTATCTTCGTCCCTCTAATTGTTCGTCTGGATCCCACATCTTGACATCTCACCTTTACCCATCTGGCTAATTGGAGCAATATTTGAATTAGTTAGGTAAATAAAATAGCTGACCTTTGTTCACATGGACTGGTTAATATTTACATTTAAAGTAGACCAATGGTGATTATATGTGCTCATAAACACCTCAGAATCTTTGTTGTAATTTTTAAAATAACAATACTCCATTCTTACCATGTGCTCAATCTTTATAAATTCTTATATAAACAACATAATCATGCCCTTGCAATAAAAAAATGATAGCTTCACATCTTTCTAGACACTGAAAACATCAGCCAAAATATGAAAAAGTTTTAATAACAGCCATGATATTAAGTAAAATGATACTTTGACAGTCTTGGCAAGGGGATGGTAGACAGTAAATTAGAATTAGATTATTCTGGGGGAGCCTGGGTGGCTCAGTGGGTTAAAGCCTCTGCCTTCGGCTCAGGTCATGGTCTCAGGGTCCTGGGATCAATCCCTGCATCGGGCTCTCTGCTCGGGGGGGAGCCTGCTTCCTCCTCTCTCTCTGCCTGCCCCTCTGCCTACTTGCGACCTCTCTCTGTCAAATAAATGAATAAAATCTTAAAAAAAAAAAGAATTAGATTATTCTGGATGTAAAAAAAAAAAACAACAACACCAGTTTATTAAAGAAAACATAGACCTATATTTTAGCCAAATGGTATTTTTAAAGGCTATGGTGAAAAACAGTGGTTAATCATGCCTCATATGTAAAAAGCATTCAGTAAAAATTCACTAATTGAATAAATGAGTGAATGAATTAATTAATTGCTTTCCTGGTTTGTACCAGGACTATTAAACTAAATTTGGAAATATTTAGCCATTTTATACATTCTTAAGTTATCTATTATTGCTCCAGAAATAGTTAACAATAAAGATTTCATCACCTTCGATTGACAATAGTAGACCCTTTTAATTTTATCTTCTCTCTTCAAAGATCTTCCTGTCTTTGAAGATTGACTGCCATACTGTCCTGTTGCTGAATTCAATTAGGTCTTAAAAGCTCTATATCACTGGGTCATGAAACTATACCATTCTGCTCAATGCTGGAGTTGTAAGGAAATGATGCTGCCTCCCTCATTCGGAGAGGCACTGGGGCATTGGCCCGTATCTCCAGGGAAGGCTTGAGGGCCAATTATAGCTGTGTGGACAAGCTCTGGGGTGTCTCCACTCTTGAAGATTCCTCCAGTAAGGAGTGAGAAATTAACATTAACGTCGTGATGCAGTGGTGCACTTAGGCTCTTAGCCATCCTGAGGAGTGGGTGGAAGTTGGAAAGACTGAAATACAACGCTGCTTCTCACAACCACACTTTATTCTGGCAGAAGCACAAGTCAGTGACAAACTGCATATGATTATCATTTACAGATGAGGACTCTCTGCTCTTCTGCTTGTAGGATTAGAATGCATAGAGAAATTAGCAAGGATTTAGTGATTTGGGATTTTTTAAATTAAGGAAATTTTTATCTAGGTGAGAATATTCCAATTCCCCCTCCTGTTAACTCTCTGAATTTAGACTAGAGTCTTCCTTTCCCTTTGCCTGCATTTCCTTTTTCTCCATTATAAAATGTGACGGAATAATATTTACCTTCCAGTTTGGTGAGTCCTGTGGTTGGCACTTAGTAAATGTTGAAAGACTGATAAGCATAAATAAGTATTCAATAAATGTAAATAAATATATAGTTAAATATTATTGTACAATTATATTGTATAATTATAAATTATATATATCACATGTTACATAATATGACATACATTATATTATTCATCATTATAATACATTTATATAATATATAAATTATATAAACGTATATAAATATACTAAATATATAATTTAATAAATGTGTGACTTATATAATATAAATATATAATAATTATATATGTATAAGTTATACAAATTAATACAAATCATTTGCATAGTATATTATATGTAATATATTTGTGTTTGCTTATATGTATTTTGAAGAATTACAGTGGTGGGGAGGACAGATGATTTTGTGTAGGTTGCACAAGATGTAGCTTTCCATACCCCACAATGATCTCCATCTTATTGCAATCCTTATCCAAAGACTCCCAATTCCTACAGGAGGTAGAGAAATGGAAATACTAACCCCAGTACCCAGTCTTCTGTCAGTTGGTTTATTTGTCCCTTTTATTGTTCTCTATATCCTCTTGCTTTCTACAGCGGAGAACTACATATTGACATGGTAGTGACTAAAAGTGGGGAGAGGTCCCCTGGGGATGGTCAGCCAAGCACATATGTAAAAAACCTGAAGAATAGTTAATTGTTGTATTAGGCGAAGTGGTGTATGCCAACCACAGAGAGCTTTCAGGAGGATGGGGATCCAGAAATTACCTCTATGGTCATTTGGTGTGTCCTTCTGAGCAGCTTTCACTATGACCCAGTCTCTCAGGACATATCTCATGTGCATTATTTTTGTTGACAGAAAATACTTCTCTTGAATCTTCTTGCTTGAATCTTATACCACTCAGTTGCTTCTTTCTTTTAACAAACCTTTCCCTCTCCTTCATGTCCAAGGCCCTACATCCATTTATGTCTTGTCTCTTGTAAGGATAGGCAGCAATTCTTTGTTCTTCAAGACAGTATAGCAGAAAGAGGAGAATTTTGTTCCTGAGGTAAGCCATCATGGTATTTCGGCCTGAAGATAAAAACTTTAAAAATCAGTCATGCTTTTGGCTAGAGAAGGGTAATCTTCACTGGTTTGGTCCTCAACCTTATGCTAAAAAAAAAAAAAAAAAAATGTATGTATGTATGTCACTCTCTCACTCCTAAATTCTAATTTTGAAAAATTTCCAAGTAGAGGTACCTGGGTGGCTCAGTCAGCTAAGCATCCAACTCTTGATTTGGACTCAGGTCATGATCTCAGGGTTGTGAGATCAAACCCTGTGTCTGGTTCCATGTCAATGGGGAGTCTGCTTGAGATTTTCTCTCTCCCTCTTCTCACTCTGCTCCTCTGCCCACTCAGGCATGCATGCTCGCTTGCTCTCTCTCAAATAAATAAATAATTCTTTTTAAAAAATCTCCAACTATTAACTCTGACTTGGATCACAATAGTGTGGTGAAAGGAGGCAAGTGTGTGGTGGAGGACTTAGTGCACCATTGTAGATTCCTTGTGCTAAATCACATGTCTATCAAGTTTAGCTCGAGAAAGCCACAAATGATTACTGACTACAGTCTCTCATGTGGACCAGTGCCATCGCCACCTGCTTTCTTGACTTTAATCTCCTCCTCATCAAACCCATCTTGAATTATACTGACAATCTGCATTCTCCAATTTTCTCATGCCTTTTTACTTAGAACTTGTTGGCTATGCATGTACCTATTTATTTGCACAGATTTCTACAATTTACAGAATACCTTTATATGTATAATTTCAACTGATTATTTTAAACAGGTAGGGAAAGTGGTATTATCCCTATCTTACAGGAGACTAAAGTAAAATTCAGAGATATTAGGAGACATGACTGAGATTATATGACTAAAAGGTGCCATAGCTAAACTTCTAACTTAAACCATTTAACTCTTGGACTTCATCAATGCCAAATGTCTTAGTAGGAAATTTAAGAGATTACAAAATCTGAGCTCCTTCACTTCCAACATTAGATCTAGCTGTTTACAACTAAACTTTCTCGTCTCACTGTCCCCCAACTTTATCTGGAGAGCTGGTTCTCTCCCTGTACTCTGTATTTCCCAGCTTGGAATATTCTTCAGCCTTCTGATTTTCTATGCTTCCTGACCTAGACTCTGCTAGCCTTTCATTTACTTAAGCTCCAGTTCATATCCCGCCCTTCCTCTAAGCTTTCTCACTTGCCACCAGCCTAATATGATCTCTCTTCCGTGAGAACCCTGTGTGGTTATTTTTCATCCCTTATGTGGACATTATGAGCAGGCCCTCTTGACATTCAATGCTGTCTTTCAGCCTTACCCTGACCGGATAAAGTTACTTGAAGCTTAGAGAATGAGAATATCCCCTGAGGTACCATGTTCTCCTGTCGATCTTCTGTTGTGCTGTCACTGGGGACAGAAAATCACGAACTTATCAAGAGAGTACTTTTCAAATTTTCAGGATTCAACTCAAATATCCTCTCGTTGATAAAGGCTTCCCTGACTAAGAATTCAGCAAGCTTTCTCATATCCTCACAGTAACTAGTACATGCTTCTCATTTAGCACTTAATATGCTTTGTTTGTTTGTTTGTTTGTTTGTTTATATACAATGCCTACTTTTAGTGGCATAGCTCCATGGACATAAGGAAAGTGACACTCATTGTGACCCACTTTGGCACTGACTTCAAATAGGCAGACTTCATTAAATATTACATTGCTGGCTTACTGAAAGAATGAATGAATGAATGAATATGTAGATTTAGTAGCAACTGGAACACAGACTCCCTTAATGACAGTTAGCTAGCACCGAGAGTCTCAAGCTATCCAACAAAAACCTTGTTAATCCTTAATTTGGCTGAAATAACTTTAACTCTGAGAGGGGT
Organism: Taxidea taxus jeffersonii; assembly: GCA_003697995.1. NCBI lineage: Eukaryota > Metazoa > Chordata > Mammalia > Carnivora > Mustelidae > Taxidea > Taxidea taxus. The sequence continues at coordinate 35,955 of ML112110.1, forward strand.
CACAGGAAGAGAAATTTACTGTGGAATATGGTTACCCTTAGGAAGTGTTAGCCACATCATTTGGCTCTCCATTCAGCCCCAAATCCCATTTGACCCATAGTTTAGCAGAATCCTGATGAGAGGCCAAATAAAAAAGGAAAAAAAAAAAAAAGAAGAAGAAGAAGAAGAAGGAAGAAAGATAAAGGAAAAAGGAGAATAAGAGTTTCTATTGGACAGAAACAACAGATGGATTCATTCAAGGAGAAAATCAAAACAAGAACTATAGCAATGTTTTTTTAAGACCTACTCCATTTAACAGATGAGACTACTGGGCCCAGAGTAGGCTGTGAGATGACCAAGATTAAATAACTAAACCAAAGTTTTCAACCAACCATCTACTTTCTCCACCACACCTTACTGGCTTTCTGATGTTTCTAGTGCTGCTATATTATGAATTTAAAAGTTCCACAGAAACAAATAATGACATAAACATATAATAATAATATAAACACCCCTGAGTTCCTACTTCCTTATCAAGAAGGCAGAATGATCAGAATACATAATGCACAGAGCCTTTGTCAATATTAAGAGAAAAAGCAAATGTACAATGCTAAAGACAGAGATGGCATATTGAAAGCACTCAATGAGTATTACTATTATTAGCAACTATCATCTAACTCAGACTCATGCCTGTTTCAACATAGATCTTCCTGGAAAATCTGGCATGAAAACAGAACTAGCACAAACATGACGTATTCAATACTTGTCACAAAAATGAAGCTTACGATAATTGTGCTCTACCATTACACCCTTGACCCTGTGGTTACTACTATGTATATCACCTGCCTAGTGGCTCAAATAATTCAAGGTGCTGGATGAAAAATTACATATTGTGTGCCCAGGTTACATTTAAGAGATTTAATCCCTGACTGTGCCCTTTCATAACTGTCACAAATCCACTGAGTTGTAGAATGGGCACTCTAATGCTTTTTAAGTAGGCTGGATATCATTTGTGGTTTCCCAATAGCCCACACGTAACACAGTTACATTTCCACTAAGTAGCCAGGTGGGACTAATTTGTTTATCTAACAAATATTTGCTGAGCTTCTAATATGCACTGGGCACTTACTTAGGGCTGAAGCTATAGCAGCGAGCAAAGCAGGCAAAAATTCCTCACCGATTAGAACTACATTCTAGAGGAAGAATTATCCAGAATAGTAAAGGCAGAAAAAAAGTATTTATTCTTTGGAAATATCATCTCCTAAGCCTCAAAATAAGCTGCTCTTACAATGGAAATAAATAGATTTTTATAAAAAGCTGTCTTTTACCTTGACAGTATATATCCTATCAAGATCTTAAGCATGGACTTCTATATTATGGCCCACCATTTTCCCTGATATATGCCTCTAACTTCCTTAATTGCACAAAGGAAACCAAATAAGAATAATATATCAAAAGATAAAAAAGAGATAAATCTAAAGGTAATAGTTATAGATAAGTTAAAGCAGAAATACCAAAGCTTTAAAAATAATTCATAAATCATGTCACCAAGGGAAAGACAGATATAAAAGTCACTTTTAGGACTCATTCACCCAATCTCTATCATTCCCATCATCCTTTCTCCCTCTGGTGGTTCAACCTAAGGCTTTTAAACCAAAAGCAGCAGTTGTAGTTTACAATCACACTCAAGGGTTTACGCACCAACATATCACTTCCTCCTCCACAACTGCTACAATGGAATCAAGTCCAAACCTAGAATTTTAAATACAAGGAAAAGTTCAAATGTAACAGAAAAGAACAGCCTGAACACTGGCAGAGTGTGCCATATTTTCTGTTGTATGAGTCTTTCTATTTTAAGTATTTTATTTAAAAAGACATACATGATTTATACAATTATATTGGAATATTGGAATATTGGAAAAGGCCAATGTTTTTCAAGTTCAAGACCCTATTCTTTTTTTTTTAATTTTTTTTAAAGATTTTATTTATTTATTTCAGAGAGAGAGAGAGTGAGAGAGAGCATGAGAGAGAAGGTCAGAGGGAGAAGCAGATTCCCCATGGAGCTGGGAGCCCGATGCGGAACTCGATCCCGGGACTCCGGGATCATGACCTGGGCTGAAGGCAGTTGCTTAACCAACTGAGCCACCCAGGTGCCCCTCAAGACCCTATTCTACACTACACACACACACACAAAGCAAACTCAGGTCTAGAATGGGTACTAATATGATGCCCATTTTACAGATAAGGAAAGGCAGCACTGAAGACTAACATAACTTGCCGAAGTTCAGAGGACTGGTAAATGCCAGAGCTGGGACTCACACATCAACAGTCTGCTGCTGACAATCACATGCCAACCTGTCTTTCTTAATATAGTCAGCTCCATTTTAACTCATAACTCCGGGAATTACTTTCTGCCCCTTCTTCTTATTTGTGTTTCCCTTGACAGACAGAAAAACTCTTGTAAGACAGGAATTGGGTTACGTGATTTTACATTGTCCATAGAGATTAGAATAAAGTTAGACATAAAAGCAACCTGCAACAAACAACTTAAAACCCCCAAATTTTGCTTTGTTTGTGTATAAAAGGGATTTCTAATCCTGACTCTTTTGGTATCATGGGTATTACAAATGGTATTGTAAATATGAAAATGTTTTATGAACCAAACATGAAAATGTAGAAGAAATGTCCATAAGATAGTAATAACTTTAATTTTTCTCTTAAATACACTACCCAAAATTAATTTCTACCCTCTCTGGGCTTTCCAAACACAATTTCTGAACTTCTACTATAAGATTTATTTAATTTGGCCTCAATTTGATCTAGCTCACTAGAGTTGATTGCTATATTTTCAGGAAAATTGCCAGCTCTTAAACATAGCCACTATTTTTAAAAAGTATATTATGTAAACTTATAATTTAATAAATTATATTAGAAACAAAAATAGAATACTCAGAACTCATTACTCCTAATTAATTTAGGAGATTTTACATATGGGCTCACATAGCTTGATTATAACTATATGGTAGAAAAACCATATATTGAGCTACAGAGCATCTCTTCCTAACTTTGCCGAGAGCTCATGTTAGTACTTGAAACTGGCCATGACAGGAGCATTTTCACCATGAATAACAGAGAGCACTACAAATCAAGACTGAACTTGTTGCCTTATCAATTATTTGGACTTCAGGAGACAACAGATAAAATGTTAATCATGCAAATTAAACTTAAAAGTGTTCAATAGCCTAAAAAATGGCAACATCATAGATAACCATAGGTTGGCATGGGCAAAAAAATTGTGCAAAAATCAATGAAAGCATTATTTGAGAATCAATGGCTGTGTGGAATTTAATAATATATCACATATTTTATTATTTTTAAATTATGTGCCACCTTTACATCTGTAAGATATTTAATAAATGTATGCACTTGTATACATTTATGCATATATTCACATAAACTCTATATACTATACACACACAAACACAGATATGTGTGTGGGGTATGTGGGGTCTGTGAGCAGAATTTTACCAAAATTCTACTACTTGGAATAGAGAGAAAAATGATAGTGTAGGAACAGAGAGAGGGGAAAAAAAGGAGAAACTGCCATGGAGCATACAAAGTAGTATGGCAGTATAAATATATATCCCTTGGTGACTGAAGGTAGGGCATGTGATACTTAATCTAGTTGTAGACAAAAGAATCGTCAGGGAAAATATTCCAGAGGAAAGACCACCTGAGCTGGTTTTGATGAATGGGCAAAAGCTAGCCAAGACAATGTTTGGGGAAAAACAAGTGCAAAGACACAGAGGAGATAAGAGAATGTGTGCTTGTGTGAAAAATTAAAAATTGTTTAGAATACTTCTAGTGGAGCATGCATATAGAGCATAGTAAGAAATGTGTCCCTTTCTTTGTATCTTCATTGTTGACCAGCAGCTACATTTCACTTACTTGTGTGTGTTCTAGAGTACATGAAAGAGCTTTATACATCATAAGTACTCCATCAATACTCTAAAACTTGAGTAGCATAGTGTTACTTAGTTACAATAATGCAAATTATTAAATAATACTTAGTGTTATAATACAATACTTAGTGTTACGATAATAGAAATTGCATTTAATACTTGGTTTTTATATTTTCTCCTAATTTATTTTAAGTTTTCACAAAAAAAGAAAGTAGAGTATACAGGAAAATATGTGTTTTATATTTCTTGGCCCTGTTTATCACTAACTAACTAGAAAGTCCTGCTAGATTTTGAGGATCCAAGCAACAACTTCATAGAAGTAATCATTTGAATTACTTATCTATAAACTAGCCAATGCACTGAACTTGAACAACTACCCCTTTATAGGAATGCTTGGCTCATCTAATAGCCCCACTTTGGGTCATTTTAATTTGAATAACCAAACTACAGTCAATGATAGCCAACTTTAAAATCCCCATAGAGAGTTGTTTTTCCTCTGTAGGTTGGAACAGTAGGGGTATACAAGCATTTATGTTTACAGATGTAAAACATGTAAATATAGATAGAGAACTATCATCATAATAAAGGTCTCTCAGTACTTGGTGGTAAAGACAGGAGGTCCATTCAGAAGGTCAGTGGCAGTCTCAACAAAAGCCACTCAAAGTAGTATTTACATGAGTGAAGTCATGTTTTGTCATTCCATGAAGAATAGATCATACAATGTTATATAACATGCTGCATACATGCAATTATGTATATCCTATTACCTCTTCCATTTTCTATTGTTTAGAAATAAGTCATGAGTTCCACCCACATTCTAGGGTAAAAGATCTCACAAGAGTGAAACTAGCAGTTGGGGATCACAAGGGCCACCTAAAAATGTGTTTGCCATGAAAAGAGACATCCCAATAAGAAAAAAGAACAATGAATCTACAAAACAACCAAAAATAATTAACAAAATGGCAATAGTAAGTGCTTACCTATCAATAAGTATCTTAAATGAGAATGGATTCAATTCTCCAATAAAAAACATGAAATGAAAAAAAAAGACATGAAATGGTTAAATGAATAAAAATACAAGATACATAAAAAAATCAAAAATAAATAAAAAAATATTAAAAATACAAATATAATGATATGCTGTCTACAAGAGAAATACTTTAGCCTTAAAGACACACTTAGACTGAAAATAAAGGGATGGAAAAAGATATTTCAAGTAAACAGTAACCAAAACAAACAAACAAAGAACAAAACAAAAATGAAAGCAGGAGTAGTTATATTTCTATCAGACAAAATAGACTTTGTACTAAAAATAGTAAAAAGAGGGGCACCTCTGTGGCTCAGTTGGTTTAGCAATCGACTCTTGATTTCAGCTCTGGTCATGATCTCAGCGTTGTGAGATGGAGCCCCATGTCAGGCCCCATGCTCAGCAGGGTGTCTGCTTGAGAATCTCTATTTCCCTTTTTTCCTCCTCCACCCCCCACAATGCCCCTGCACCCTGAACTCTCTCTCTCTAAAATAAATAATTCTTAAAAAAAAAAAAAAGAAAAGATACAAAGAAGATCATTATATAAGGATAAAAAGGCCAATCCATCAATGAGATATAAGGACTAAATAGTTATGTACCCAACACTGGGTTTATCATCTAAATATATAAAGCAAAAACAAAAACCCAAAGCCATAAAACAAAAAACAGAACTAAAGGGACGCCTGGGTGGCTCAGTTGGTTAAGCAGCTGCCTTCGGCTCAGGTCATGATCCCAGCATCCTGGGATCGAGTCCCACATTGGGCTCCTTGCTCGGCAGTGAGCCTGCTTCTCCCTCTGCCTGCCACTCTGTCTGCCTGTGCTCGCTCCTGCGCTCTCTCTCTATCTGACAAATAAATAAATAAAATCTTTAAAAAAAAAACAAAAAACAGAACTAAAAACAGAAATAAATAGTAATACAAGAACAGTTTGGGACTTTAATACTCCACTCTCAACAATAGGTAGATCATCCAGACAAAGAATGAATAAGGAAAAGAGTGGATTTGGACAACATTATAGACCAAATGGGCCTAACAGATATATGCAGAATATTCTATACAACAACAGTAGAATAGACATTCTTTGCAAGTACACATAGAGCATTGTTTAGGATAGATGATATGTTAGGTCACAAAACAAGTTTTAACAAAACCAAGATTAAAGTCATAGCAAGTATCTTCTCTGATCACAATAGCAGGAAATGAGAAATCAATAACAAGAAGAAAAAATGAAAAATTAATGATCAAAAGAAATTAAGGAACAATCTCCTGATTAATCGGTGGATTAAAGAAGAAATTCAAGGGGAAATAAGGAGCACCTGGGTAGCTCAGTCAGTTAAATGTCTGCCTTCAGCTCAGGTCATGATCCCTGGGTTTGGAGATCCAGCCCTATATCTGGCTCCTGGCTCAGTGGGGAACTGGCTTTTTCCTCTTCCTCTGTCCCTCCCTCCTGCTTATGCTCTCTCACTATTTCTCTCTCTCAAATAAATAAAATCTTTAAAAAAAGGGAAATAAAAAAAATTCTTAAGACAAATGAAAATGGAAACACAACACACCAGAACTTGTGGGATACAGCAAAAAAAGTTTGAAGAAAGACGATTACAGCAATAAACATTTACACCATGAAACAAGAAAGATCCCAAATAAACAACCTAACTCTATGCCTTATGGGACTAAAAAAAATAAAATAAATTAAAAACAAACTGAACCTAATGTTAGCAGAAAAAAGGAAATGACAAAGGGTAGAACAGAAATAAATAAAATGGAGAACAGAAAAAGAATAGACTGACAAAAGGAAAAAATAGAAAAACAAGACTAACCAAACTAAAAGTTGGTTTTTGAAAAGATGAACAAAATTGGCAAAACCTTACCAAAGTAGAAAAAATATTTCTAAAATTTTAATGGGACCACAAAAGACCCTGGAAGAAATCCTGAGAAATAAAAACAAAGCAGAAGTCATCACGTTTCCCGATTTCAAGCTACACTAGAAAGTTATAGAAGTTAAATTTAAAACAGCATGGAATAGTCATAAAAACAAATACACCAATGGAAACCAGTGGAACAGAATCAAGAGCCCAGAAATAAACCCAAGCGTATACAATCAACTAATATTTGACAAGAGAACCAAGAATACTCAATGAGGAAAACACATTCTCTTTTTTTTTACCTTATCCATTTTTTCTGAGAAAATGATATTCATATGTAAAAAAACAAAATTTGATACCTATTTTATGCCACTCACAAAAATTAACTCAAAATGGATTAAAGACTTAAATGTAAGACCTGAAACCATGAAACTGCTAGAAAAAACATAGAAAGAAAGCTCTTTGACATGGGTCTTGGTAATGATTTTTTAGAAAATCGAATATATACAAGAGAGCCTATAGTAAATCAAAAGGCTTCTGCATAGCAAAAGAAACCATTAACAAAGTGAAAAGAACCTATGGACTGAAAAGAAATATTTGAAATGATATATCTGATAGAGGGTAATATCTAGAGTATACAAAGAACTCCTACAACACAATGGCCAACAACAGCAAAACCAAAAACAAACAAAAAACCCCTAAATAATCTAATTAAAAATAGGCAAAGGACTTGAATGGATATTTTTCTAAAGAAAATGAACAAATGGCCAACAGGTAAATAAAAAGATGCTCAAGGTCATTTGGCATTAGATAAATGCAAAGTAAAAATACAATGAGAAAAACCCATCATACCTGTTAGAATGGCCATCATATAAAAGGTAAGAGATAACAAATCCTGGCATGGATGTGAAGAAAAAGAACACTTGTGCACTGACGGTGAGATTGATACAGCTAGTATGAAAAACAGTACGGAGGGTCCTTAAAAAATTAAAAACAAAACTACCATTTGATCCAATAATACCTCTTCTAGGAACATATTCAGAGGAAACAAGATTCTAGCTCAAAAAGACACCTGCACCCCCATGTTCATAGCAGTGTTATTTACAATCACCAAGACATGGAAACAACTTAAGTGTCCACTGATACATAAATGGATAGAAAAGTTGTCATACAGGGACATCTCATTTTATTGTGCTTCACTTTATTGAGCTTCCTAGATCATTGCACTTTTTACAAATTAAAAGTTTGTACCAATCCTTTGTGGAACAAAATTGTTGAAACCATTTTTTTTTTCAACAGTATTTGCTCACTTTCTCTCTTTGTAACATTTTGATAATTCTCACAATATTTCAAACTTTTCCATTACTATTATATTTGTTATAATGATCTGTGATCTGTGATCTTTGAAGTTACAGTTTTAATTGTTTGGGAGCATTATGAACCATGACCATATAAAATGGAGATATTAATCAATAAGTGTTGTTTGTGCTCTGGCTGCTCCACTGACCAGCAGTTTCCATCTTTTTCCCCTGTTCTCAGGCCTCCCAATTCCCTGAGACACAATATTAAAATTAGACCAATTAATAATCCTACAATGGCCTAATAAGTGTTCAACTGAAAGAAAGGGTCACACGCCTCTTTCCCTTTAAATAAAAAGTGAGAAATGATTAAGCTTAGTAAAGAAGGCATGTCAAAAACTGAGACAAGGCTGAGAGCTAGGCCTCATTGCACCAAACAGCTGCATTGTGAATACAATGAAAAGTGCTATTGCAGTGACCATATGAATAAGAAAGTGAAACAGACTCATTGCTGATATGGAGAAAGTCTGAGTGGCCTGGATAAAAGATCAAGCCAGCCACAACATTCTTTTATGCTAAAATCTAATCCAGAGCAAGGTCCTAACTCTCTTCAATTCTCTGAAGGCTGAGAGAGGTGAAAAAGCTGCAGAAGAAAAGTTGGAAGCTGGCAGAGGTTAGGTCATGAAGTTTATTTTTAATTTTTTTAAAGATTTTATTTATTTATTCGGCAGAGAGAGGGCACAAGCAGGGGGAATGGCAGGCAGAGGGAGAAGGAGAAACAGGCTCCCTTATCCCAGGACCCCAGGATCATGACTTGAGCTGAAGGCAGATGCTTAACCAACTGAGCCACCCAAGCACACAGGTCATGAAGTTTAAGGAAGAAGTTGTCTCCATAACAGAAAAATGCAAGGTGAAGTAACACAAGAATCTGCAGCAAGTTATGCAGAAGATCCAGCTAACATAATTCATGAAGGTAGCTCCACTAAATTGATTTTCAACATAGATGAAACAGACTTGTATTGACAGAAGATGCCATCTAGAACTTCCTAACTGGAGAGGAGAAGTCAGTGTCTAGCTTGAAATCTTCAAAGGACAGGCTGACTATCTTGTTAGGGGCTACTACAGCAAGTGACTTCAACTTGAAGCCAACGCTCATTTACCATTCTGACAATTCTAGGGCCCTTCTGAATTATACTAAGTCAACTCTGCTTATGCTCTACAAATGGAATAGCAAAGCCTGGATGACAGTGCATATGTTTATCATATGGTTTACTAAATATTTTAAGCCCACTATTGAGACCTGCTGCTTAGAAAAAAAAATATCTTTCAAAATATTATTGCTTATTGACAATGCATCTGGCCACTCAAAAGCTCTGATAAAGATGTACAATGAGATTAATGTTGTTTTCATGGCTGTTAACACAACAACCATTCTGGAGCCCATGGGTCAAAGAGTCACTTTAACTTTCAAGTCTTACTATTTAAGAAATACATTTCATGAAGCCATAGCTAGCATAGATAGTGATTCTTCTGATGGATCTGAGAAGAGTCAGTTGAAAACCTTTGGGAAAGGATTCATCATTGTAGATGTCATTAAGAACATTTGCCATCCATGGGAAGAGGTCAGAATAGCAACATTAACAGCAGTTTGGAAGAAAATGATTCCAACCCTCATGGATGACTTCAAGGGACTCAAGACTTCAGTGGAGGAAGTGACTGCAGATGTTTGGAAGCAGTGAGAGAACTAGAATCATGAATGGAGCTTAAAGATTTGACTGAATTGCTGAAACCTTATGATAAAACTTGAACAGATAAGGAGTTGCTTCCAATGGATAAACAAAGAAGTGGGTTTCTTTAGATAGAGTCTACTTCTGATGAAGATGCTATGAAGACTGTCGAAATGACAAGAGATGTAGAATATTGTTATATAAACTTCATGGATAAAGCAGCAGCAGGGTTTAAGAGGACTGATTTCGATTTTGAAAGAAATTTTACTGTGGTAAGTCTTACCAAATAGCATCATATACCCCAGAGAATTCTTCCACAAAAGGAATCAATATGCAAACTTTATTGCTGTCTTTAAGAAATCACTACAGCCACTGCAAGCTTCAGCAACCACCACCCTGATCTGTCAGCAGCCATCAACATTGAGGCAAGACCCACCACCAGCAAAAAGATTATGACTAGCTGAAAGTCCAGATGGTGGTTAGCATTTTTAGTAACAAAGTATTTTTTTAATTTATTTATTTTAGAGATACAGAAAGAGCACAAGCAAGGAGTGGGGCAGTGGGAGAGGGAGAGGAAGAGAATCTCACACAGATTCCCCCTAAGTGCAGAACCTGATGCAGGGTTCGATCTCATGACCCATGAGATCATGACCTGAGCCAAAATCACGAGTGGGACATTTAACCAACTGAGCCACCCAAGTGCCCCAACAAAGTATTTTTTAATTAAGTTATATACATTATTTTCTTAGACATAATGCTATTGCACATTTAATAGAGTATAGTATAGTATGAACATAACTTTAATATGCATCAGGAAACCAAAAAAATATTTGATTCACTTTATTGTGATACTCATTTATTTTTTAAATTTTTAAAAAATATTTATTTATTTATTTGACAGAGAGACACAACCAGAGAGGGAACACAAGCAGGGAAAGTGGGAGAGGGAGTAGCAGGCTTCCCACTGAGCAGGGAGCCCCATGTGGGGCTGATCCCAGGACCCTCGGATCATGACCTGAGCTGAAGGCAGATGCTTAATGACTGAGCCACCCAAGCATCCCTATTGTGATATTCATTTTAATGTGGTGGTCTGGAATAGAACCTGCAGTATCTCCAAGGTATGCCTATAATGTGTAACATGATGACTATACTTAACACTGGTGTGTGATATGTAAAAATTTGTAAGAGAGCACACCTTATGAGTTTTCATCACAAAGAGAACTTTTTCTTTTCTTTTTATTGTAACTATATGTTATGAAATGTGTTAACTAAACCTATTATGGGAATCATTTCACAACATACGTAAATCAAACCATCATGTTGCACACCTGAGACTTATGCAGTTAGGCATGTCAATTACTTCTCAATAAAACTAGGTGGGAAAAGCTTAAAAAGTCTATTTGTTCCCATGTTTCCAACAACATGAGAATACACAAAATTCATGAACTTCGTCCTTGAGCAATACTTAAACAGGAAATTATAAGGTTTTCCTTTGTTAATGTCTTATCTCTTTGTCATTGAATGTCCAACTTTCTTCTGATTCTTAGATACTGTTTGAGTTTGTTATGGCTGCCTAACAAAATACCATGGACTGGAAGATTTAGATAAGAGAAATTTATTTCCTCACACTTCTGGAGTCTAGAAGTCCAATCTCATCGGGAGGTTTGGTTTCTCCTAACACCTTTCTCCTTGGTTTACAGATGGCCACATTCTCCCTGTCTCCTCACATGTTTTTTCCTTTTTGCACACACATTCCCCATGTCTTTCTGTGTCCAAATTTCCTCCTTTTTTTTTTTTTTAATTTCCTCTTCTTACAAAGACACCAATTAGATTGGATTGGGCCCCATCCTAACTGACTCTTTTTAACTTAGTCACTTCTTTATGGCCCTATCTCCAAACATAGGCATATTCTGAGGTACTGGTGATGAGGGTTTCCACATATGAATTTTGGGGGTCATAATTCAGCCAATAACAGATGCTGTCTTCTAGAAATGTTGCAATATCACTCAGCCCACAATTGGGTCCCACTTGTCTACTACCTCTTTGAAGTGATTTACCCATTCTGACTGCAATCCATTACATTTTCGTATGAAACTTAAGCTCTCAGAAAGAAATTCTGTTCCTCTTAACTTTATGTTCTCGGGGAATTTGTGACTGTGGACTCCCATGACTGAAAAGAAGACACGCCTTGATTTTGTGATTTATCCCTACCAAAAAAGACACACACACACACACACACACACACACACACACACACTGCAATTTTGCTAAACCCACTATGTTAGACATTATATTGAACATGTGCCTTAATTCTTCTAACAACCTAACATTTTATAGGGTCCCTAGAACAAAGGTACATGGTGTCTGCATTCATGGAGCATTATTTAAGGGGAGAATATGAAGGGGGAGGAGGCAGGCATTAATTAAGCAAGAAGATAAATATATACCACATATGCAACGTGAATTGTGGAATGTGATACACGGTAGGAAAGAGCTATGAATGTGAATGCTGCTGAAATGTTAATGCCCACAGATTAGAGGAGGAGAAACCTACTTTATATTGGGCGGTGAGGGATAGCCTCCCCGAGGTGAAGATGCCTTACTTGAAGCCATAAGGATAGTAAAGAATCAATGTAAAGAGTGAAGAAGAGTGATTCTCAACAAGACACCAGCAAATGCAAAGACCCTCAAAGCAAAACAGACTTTGTTTGAGAACCTAAGATAAAGTACAGAAAGTGGCAGGGGCATGGAATGAAGAATCCAGGTCTTGCTGATGAGTCTAGTCACTGACATATACAAGCACCTAGTTGAGAAAGCAGGCCCCATGAAAAGCCTGGATGTGGATGACATATTTGGGTTCCAACCCCATCTCTGCCACCGACTACCTGTGTTAACCCAGACTCAACTTCCCAATTTCAAAAGTATCAAGTGGTTATGGCATTTTCAGGTTATAGCAAAGACTATATGAATTAAACAACACAGCACTTGGTTTCAGGCCAATCTGTGTGCAGCAAGCATTACCAATCCTACCATGAAACAAGCCCAACATACTATTTTCTCTCTTTTTTACTTCCTCTGTTAAACCTGCATCTGAAGATAATCTAGTAGTTAAAAGTTTTCTTGATTAAGGACCTCTAATTGAGAGATCTGGTTTATCTGGGGAAGACTAAGACTTAAAGATCTCATCAATAACTGTGGTTAAAATCCAGGTATTGATTCTGCCAAGAAAAAAGTATCCAGTGCAGGTTCCAAAGAATGTGCTTATTTGGTCCATTTTTGTGTCCAAATATTAAAAGAAGACAAATATATGTTTGGAATATCCCATCATCTCTTCAGTTTTGTTTTCCCCCTCCAAAAAAAAAAAAAAAACCCTGAAATATTTGGTGGGCTTAGAAATGGCAGAAACTGTACCATTGTGTGGGATAAAGTTAAACCAGAGAGAGACATACATTAAATAAATTGGGTCAAAATCAGGTAACCCACCTCTCACACAATTTCAGCTTCTGGCGCAGAATAGATGATAGTGTTTTATAGTTCAGCAGGCCTGATACATTAATTGACAGATAGAACTTTGTATTATTTGATAGCATCTGGCCCAAGTTCAGGACAGTCCGTAATTGCATAATATGTATGGGATTCATCCTTAGAGCAAAGAGTAATTCAGGACTCTTTTCTCTCATTTCACTACTGTGAGATTTTTGGAAGAAATATGTCTGAAATAGTGTAGAATATGGGCTAGAAGGGGCAGAAAGTGGCATATCTTGTCATTATTTTCAGTATAAAGAACAGGACGAAAGAAAAGATAGCTGAAGAAAAGCTGTCAGGTTTAGAAAAACATACTTGTGTTTACTCTTTGAAGAAAGGATATGAAATCTGGAAGGACAAAAAATAAGGACATATTTTATATTCCTCTAACAGCTTTAGGGAATTTTTCTCCAAGTTTTGTACTGTACAAAGGAAAGTATTCAAGTATTTCTATATAGCAGACTGCTTTAAGATCCAGCTTCCCAAGTCCTACTGGAGGTCAAGGGCAAGAAAACAAACTACCCAAGTTACTGTTAAATGATCACTATGCTATCTTTAAAATCATCAAAGTCAGCAGATAACAATTCTCCGTGAACTTTAGGTAACAACTGAAATAAATAAGAGTTACATTTTGTCCGTAATAATTATTTCCAATAATTAAACTTCCTTCAGATTACCTGATGGGAAAAGAGACTACTACAATTATTCTAAATTGGGCAACAGTGTAGGCATATTGTTCTTTGTATGAGATTATCCCAGAGTCTTGCAACATTATGATTCCCGTTCCAGCTAATCTTGAGTCTATAGGGACTGGGGATAATGAAGAGGATGGTACTAAGAAATTACTAGAAATAATGGCTGGCATGGGAGGTTCACCATCTTCTGCAATTATGTTAAAATGAAAGAATATTAATCATGCCAAGGAAAAGGGCCACTTAAAAAAAAATAAAGATATGTTACAACTGTGCATCGTGGGAGCCAGCAACTGCTATATTACCCAGCAATTTGGCATGCACATGAGGCCCATGCTGATTCTCTTCCCAAACACATTACACATGTTGCTGCCAGTTTGCTCTTACTGTAAAGCCTTAGTGGCTTGAATACCTTCTCTGATCATTTCCCAAATCTGATGAAAACATAATCATCCAATGGTTAAGAAAATAAGTCTACTCATGCATAGCTACAGGATGGAAAAAGAAGATGCTACAAAATTATAAGTAAGTTGTTAAAGGCCCAAGACTGGACTTAGAATCTGTACTCTATGTTTGTTAATGCTATCAAGTGAAACTACAAGAACACATGAGAAGAGAAAGAAGCACATGTACTTTCAATTGCTTTAGTTAGGTTTGTTCAAGTGGGTGGAAGGAAACCCAGGTAACTAGAGGTCTATAAAACTTTAAGTAATATGCTCAAAAAAATATTTTGCTGTGTTGGGGGGGAGAAGCTGGGGGAAAATGCAGATTGAAATTTATGTCACCTGGAAGTAGAGATGTTCCAAAAATAATTCAATGACTCATAAAGGGAAAAGTGCTAGCTATTAATAGTAGCGTAATCAATCTATAAAGAATATGGTCTAACCAAAGAGTAAAGAAGTTCTTCTGTCAAAGCTTTTGATAGTGAGTAAGGTGAGTGTAAAATAGAATTCTTCATAAGATGGGCATGGGCCGGTCCACTTGAAGGAGGCATGGTACAGCTTCCCTATTTAATATTCTTTATACTTATTGATCTGTGACTGCTAAGCAAAAATCGGGAAGAAAATCAACTTCCCCCATAAGTTCCCTATAAAACCAAAATGAATAACAGTCTGTTATAACATACTAAAAGCTTGGCAGTTTGTTTACTGTACATTTTGCTATTGGGGTTTAATGTACGATTTCTCCTAACTGGAGATTAATTATCATACATATTGGGTTATACACATATGATGCAAAAAATAAATTACTACACTTGAGTCTCACTTTTACCAGTTTGTTAGCTGTGTGGCCTTAATCTGAATCTATCTAGGCCTCATTTTCTTTATCTGAAAAACAGATAATATTGCACCTCTCACCTCCAAGGATCAAATTAAATATATGTGTGTCTTTAGCAAGCCTTGCCAATGTCTTTTTCTCTGAATACTGTCATATTCATTTTTAGGCCAAAATTACAATGATTCTGAGACTCTGTCTGCCTAAGCAAAAAAAAAAAAAAAAAACAAAAATCCGCCCCTCTCAAAGAGCCTATCAATTATCTCAACTGCAGACATTCTCCCTCTTCTGTCCTGCTCCCACTTACCACTCCTGCTGCCCAAATCCTGCTAGAAGGGAGGCTTACCATCACCTTGCAGAATGAAGCAGTTGTGAGAACACTTTTGTTCTCTGCCAAGTCAGCTGATGCAGTTTTTACTGAAGCAGTACTTGATTCCTTGCAGAGCCAGGAAACAGTCTTCTTCCCAACTCTGTGATGCGCTTTGCACCAGGGCCATGCATAGCCCCACCAGCTAGAATGCCTCACCTTTCTCCTAGAATCCCAGGCTCCTGAAAAGAGTCTTTATTGTGAATATCCCCTCTTGTTCCATAGGAGACCACCCAATTCAAGCAACCCAATACCGAAGAGATATCTCATGTTTCCTACCAAACATCTGCCTCCTCTCATTCCTCACCTCAAACAAAACCCCTGTCCAGGTTTTCCAGTTTCCGGACACAAAGCCCTGAGTAAATACATGAATGCCAACAAATACTGGAGGTAATTGTAAGGGGGGAGAGTGATGTACAAATAGCACGTGAGATTCCACTCAGTCAACTGAAATACTGGTTTGTGTGTGAATGCATTCCTTTATCCGACAAATATTTCATTTAACAAGTTTATTGATGTAACTGGATTTGTGATGAGAAATCAAGAAACAATATTATTTGTTTCTCAAATTAGCTTTCAAAGCCCCTCTTCCTTTGAATAACTCAGAAAGGTCTCAAAGCCTTTTCTGATTTTTTTTAGGTCTTAACAGTTACATCATGAGATATTCAATGTTTCTATTTCAATCAAAATTAACACTTAATCTCTTGGTCAGTTGAATGCTTCTCTTTATCCCACACCTCTAGCTGTTGTCTCAGCCTGAAAACCTGTGGTGTATTCTGTCCTTTACCCTCATTGTTCTATATGCTCTGTACTCTCCTTTTCTAACCAGAATTGATGAAGAGAAGAAGAGTAAGAGTCTTGTTTTGTTTAAAAAAAAGTTTTTAAAATAAACTATTTTTCAATAGTCTTATATATATACAGACAAATTCCTAAGATTGTGAAGAGAGTTCTCACGTATCCCTTCCTGTTTCCACTATTGTTAAATCTTACCTTAGTATGTGCAACTGTTATCAATAATGAACCAATATTAATTATTATCTTGTAAAAGTTCACACTTTGTTCAGACTACTGTCTTTCTATTCCAGAATCCCATTCAGTATACTGTATTGCATTTAGGCTTCATATCTCTTGCCTATGACACTTTCTCAGACTTTCCCCATTTTTGATAACTAGTTTGGGAAAAGACTGGTCACCTATTCTATAACGTGTTGGGATTTGCCTGATGTTTTTCTCATGTTTGGATTGGGATTTGGGGAAGAAGTCCGTGGAGGTGAAGTGTCATTTTCATCCCATCACATCAAGGATACATGTTATTGTTATGACTTATTACTCTTGATGTTAACTTCAATCACCTAGATAGGGCATGTCTAGGCAGGTTTCTTTGCTATAAGGTTACTCTTCTTTCCCCTTTTCCATACTTGAGTTTTTGGAAAGAGGTCACTAGGTATAGACCACATTTAAGGAATGGGAAGGATGGTCCACTTCAAAGGCAGAGCATCTGCACAAATTATTTGCAATTCTTCTACATGGGAGATTTATCTATTTTCTCCTATTTACTTTTTTGTTCAACCATTTAGATCTGTATGGATTTATGAGTAATTAGTTTATACTTTGAATTATAATCCAATATTACTTTATTTTGTTATTCAAAACATTCTAGCTTCAGTCATTGAGAGTTCTTCCAGTTGGCTTCTGTGTCCCTCTAACATCCTTAGCATTGGGTGTGTGTCTTTCAGGGTGTTGTTGTGGTTTATTGTTGTTGGCACTTCTTATCTTCTGGCAGTGGAAGACACTCTGTGACCATTTTATGTGTTCACTTTCCCAGTGCTAGACTCAACCATTTCTCCAAAGAGCCTTGGTTCTTTTTTTATTGAACAATGATACTAGATGTTTTGTTTTGTTTTTCCTCATTTTAAAATAACTACTACATAGTATTTGCTTTATGGATACACTATAATAATAAATTTAACTAGTCACTGACTGGTTTGCATCTAGGATTTCACCATTCAGAATCTGAATCCTAGTTCTAATTTGTAACACCAGGAGAAAAATATTAACAATCCTATGTGCTTCAAGCTCTGTAAACAAAGTTGGGAAATAAAGCAAATAAAGTGTTTGCCATGACAAGAAAATAACCCTGCACTAGTCATTCCTTAGACTAGATCTTTTCCCTTCTGTTGGATTATTTCATGAAGTAAATTAGGAGCGTATTTACTGGGACAAAGTGAGGAACATTTCTATAGTATTTAATACATGTTGCCATTTAGCACTGTGAAATGTTTGTGTCAATGTCCAATGCCAACAGCAATGATTAAATAATAGCCAATATTTTTCAAATATTTATTTTGTATTGTTTTATACTACTACTCTTAAAAGTGCTTTATTTCTAGTAACTCATTTGTCTCATAAATGTAAGATAATGTAGATACTACTAATATGTAGATACTATTATTATTATTATCAACCCCATTTATTCAGATGAGAAAACTGAGACACAGACATGTAATTTGCCCAAAGTTACATGACTAAGAGAATGCAAACTTCATTTGAATCTAGGTAATCTGACTTCAGAACTGGGAATTTCACTATCGCCTCTCATTAGGCAATTACATATGATATATCAAACATTTAGATAGTAAAGTTCTGGCAGGCAAAAAGAGGAGCATTAATTACATAAAGAACTATTTCAAGATTGCTTCAATTTTACTTATTTGAATATTACTATAATGACTTTCCCATGTTCTTATTGTTGTCATTATTTTGCTTTATTTGTATTTTCCTTTTTTTAAAAAGATTTTATTTATTTATTTGACAGAGATCACAAGTAGGCAGAGAGACAGGCAGAGAGAGTGGAGGAAGCAGGCTCCCTGCTGAGCAGAGAGCCAGATGCAGGGCTCGATCCCAGGACCTTGGGACCATGACCCGAGCCAAAGGCAGAGGCTTTAACCCACTGAGCCACCCAGGCTCCCCTGTATTTCCCTTTAAGTGAAATGCCTATTTTGGTATATTTTTGCAATGATTAGTTGAAATTACTTTTTAAGTTGGAGTATGTGAGGTTGGGCACATTACTTAATTTTTAGTGATAAAGAGATGGAAGTTGAGTCTTTGCTTTCTTGGTGGTATTTCTTCTCTCTCTAGCTACTTGTTTCTCATTCTTGCTCTCTAATGTTGGGCAGCTCCAACAAACAGTCTCACTCAACAGGCACCTTCTAACTAATAGTTACCACAGCTACAAACTAATATATCACTGACAGAAGTTCCTGCATGTGAACTTTTTCTCATTTCCCTTCTCCAAATATGCTCCTCCTCCAAAAGATCCACTATGGTGTGGAAATGTCAGGGATTAGTCAACATTTCTACCATAGCATAATCTCAAGGTATAAAATGTAAATAGTCAAACTATACTTAATGTGAGTGTAAAATTTGTTAACCAAAACTATATTTTGAGAGGAAAAGAGAAAGCTGTATTTATTTTGACTCTGAGCCAGCAGACATAAACAAAACTGTCCTAAACAAACCTTGACTATACTCATCCTAATCATGGTCAACAATCACCTTAGCAATGCACAAGGGTTTAGGCAATATTTGAGGCTGTTCTTTGCTTCCACTCTTTATATCAGCAGCTTGACCTATACTGGTCACCTAGCAACAGTTCCCTTGTTGTAAATCCACCTGACTTCTTCTTATAAAATACTGAGGTAGATCCCCCTCCCCCAAAACGGCTGCAATAATTATTGTCATGCTCATTGCCCATTTGATTCTGCTACTTGTTCCATTAAAAGATGAAACTTATGTTTCCTCCCCTGAGCTCAGACTGGTCTTGTGACTTGTCTTGACCAATAATAACATGATGCCCGGGGCCCAGGCCTCCAGAGACTTCACAGCTTTCTCCATTGCCCTCCTGGGATTGTGCCCAGAGACCACTTCAAGCAAAGAGAAATTCAAGATGGAATCCTCAGCTGCTTGGCCAATCTACCCCAGCAGAGGCCATCCCCAACCCACTGACACCATGAAAGACTGAGCCCAAGAAAAACCAACAGAAATACCATCCGGTCAACCCCAGAATTGTTAGAAATAATAAATCATGTTTGTTTGTTTAAACCTTTTGGGTTGATTTGTTATACAACAAAGGATAACTGTAACAAAAATTTAAAATAAATTATTTTACCCTCCACATTTCTTTAGACACTTGAAGTTTAATAACTATAATAAAGCTATTTGAGATTTATCCAAGGTATCAAGTTTTAAAGACTGTGCAGGTTTTAAAGCCACCATAATTCTTAGCAAATGGTATGTCTGATACCAAATAAAGCAGCAAACTTGCCCTTGTCAGCTCTTTGGTATCAAGTAGAAACCAAAAATGTGCCAATCAGGGACCTTTCTCATCTCTCTATAGGTTTCACAACTACACAGATTAAAGGGCATTATTTTGTGCTTTTTGTTCTGGCCTCCAAGGTTAATATCATCTCAATTACCCTCAAATTAGCAACATTTTTTCCTGTCTGGGCTCCAAAACCACTGTTCATTCATTAAAAACCTCTATTATGATGGGCCAAGTATGGGGGTAATGGGATTACATCATGTCCTTCAACCTTCCCAAGGTCTCCTGTAGGTGACACAGGATAGAACGAAATTCCTTGCTTTGGTGTCCACAAATAGTAACTGGAAGGATAGGGACCCCATTTCAAGGATGATCTCATAGGAGCACATGTGAGATTTCCTATTTATTTGTATGTATCCTAATGTCCAAATTAAGAGGGTTCTGTTGAAAGGGCTTTTCCATCTGCCCTGCAGATTCCATGCTTTTACACATGATGCCACCATTTACTGGAGTTAAAGCTTAGATGAGACTAATATCAGATCTTAAACATTTCACAATAAATTTTACAGGCTTTTCAGGTAGTGACAGGAGAAATAATAATTGAGATAAATGCGCAAATTTAGATGACTGAGACCTAGGTAATTTTTCACTTGAATGACTCTTTGTTTGAGTCACTCAGAACTCCCCTTTATTCTAAACTAGATAATCCCTTCTGAAATAGGATTAAATTCTGGAAGGTGATTGTCAGCAGGTTTCAAAATCAAACTTAATGCCATATAAAATCCCTTTATCTGTAAGCATCTTTCTTTTGAGGAAACTCAACGAATAACATGGTAAGTGTCTTTTAAGAATTAGTGGTAACTCATTAACAATTTGTATTCACTGTGGCACAATATCTACTGTCTGCCTTTAAGGCTACTGTGCTTTTTTCTGGAATACCAGGAGCTGTAACTCCTGGTTTAGGCAATGGTTTAGGCAATACCAACTAAAGCTCCAATGAGCTGGAAACTAACTCTCTTTTATAAACAAGAACCTATAGTTTGATAAACAAATGCCCCTAACTCCATAAAAATTTGTTCTGAACACTACTATTCTAATAAAAAAAGACCAAAATAAACTTCCTGCATCAAGAAAAACTACATAATTTAAAAATATCAGATTAAAACACAGCTGTTCAAATATATATTCTCAAATATTTTGGAACTTAAGAATGTTTGCTAAAGAAATTTTTCAATCTTTTTATATGCAACATTCTGGCTTTGAGAGTGCTAAAATTCCAAGAGGAAGCTGCTGGCAATATTTCTGTTTCACCAGAAAAATAATACTGAAATAAGTTTACTCTGAATTCACATCAATTTATAAAATGAGAAGTACTGAAAATGTCAATATCAAAGGCAAATTCTTTAAAACACAAAGAAAAGCAATGACTTAAAATGGTTTTGGAGGTTCAGTTTTGATTTTTTGTTCATATTGTAAAAGATTATATACTTAGTATGGAAGAATTGGAAAATACAAAAACATTAAAAAAATAAATCTAGGGACACCTGGGTGGCTCAGTTGGTTAAGAGGCTGCCTTCGGCTCAGGTCATGATCCCTGCCTCCTGGGATCAAGTCCCACATCGGGCTCCTTGCTCGGCGGGGAGCCTGCTTCTCCCTCTGCCTCTGCCTGCCTCTCTGTCTGCCTGTGCTCGCTCTCTCTCTCTCTTTAACAAATAAATAAATAAACTCTTAAAAATAAATAAATAAATAAATCTAAGGTGTAAGTAGAATAAATCTACATAGCATTATATTAATAAAGTTAATTCATGCTATATTTTATACTATTCTTTTTATTCTTATATATATGGGGTTACAACAAAAAATATAATATTATATTCTGATTTCTTTTACTCAACATTTTGTCATGAGTATATCCCCATAAAAATATTTTTTAAGAAAGAAAGAAAAGCACAAGTTCTAATGCTACATCAATTCTACCTTATACATATTTAATAATTTATTTAACCATTCCCGCTTTTTGTTGGATAGTATGGAGAAGCAGACAAGCATTTTATTTATTTATTTATTTATTTTTAACTTTCTTTTTCCTTAAAGATTTTATTTATTTATTTGACAGACAGAGATCACAAGTAGGCAGGGAGGCAGGCAGAGAGAGAAGGGGAAGCAGGCTCCCTGCTGAGCAGCGAGCCGATGTGGGGCTGGATCCCAGGATCCTGGGATCATGACCCGAGCCGAAGGCAGAGGCTTTAACCCACTGAGCCACCCAGGCACCCCAAGCATTTTATTTAAATATAAAATTAGTTACAAAACTCAGTATAGGCAGACATATAAACTATACTAAAGGCGATAGTGGTAACTTTTTTATTATCATACCCTCCGACGACTCTCTACTTAATTTAGTTAATGTAAAGTATTTATAGGTTGTCATGTGTGTGTTTATATGTGTGTGATACAGCTTCACATGTTTGTAAAGTGCTCCAGTCCTGGCCAACACAAAGCTTGACACCAACGCTGGCCTGACAGATCTCTTGGTCTCTAGAGAATGTAGATTGGATTCTGGTCTTTCAATCTGATCCAAAATAAAAACTAGAAAAACTCTAAAGTTGTTTTTCAGATGTCTATGTACAAAACAACTTTTAAACTGACAATATGTTAAGCCAATAAGTTAAGACAACATGTTAAGCCAGTAAGTTAAGAAAGTATAGACATTCATTTTTCTTGCATATTAACCTTGTTCAACAGAATAATTATAGAGAAGATACACTTCCTTAAAAAAAAAAAAGTATTAGTTTTCAAGAACAGAAGGTATCAAGTCATATCCCGTTAGGGATGGAGAAGTGAAAAGGTTGCTCCACTATTGTCTTTAGTTGTTTGATAATCTGTTTTTTGACATGGATGGTTATGTTTCTGCTCTAGGGCGCAAATATAGCAGGCCCTCTTAGAGTAGGACAGCAGGCAGCATGCCCAAATGTCAGCATCAAATAGGGTTCTATGCTCCCCAGGCACTCCCCACCAGATACTTTCTATTATCTATTTCCTGCTGTATCTTCAGGACATAAGGCAAGCATTTAAAAAGTGTGTGTGTGTGTGTGTGTGTGTGTGTGTGTGTGTGTGTGTGATTTCCTTTTGGAGTTTCTAGCCAGAACTTCCAGGACTTCGTCCCTTCCTTGATCTCCTCACATAAGGCAAAAGCCAGTAAAGGGGCAATTATTCCTCTCTCACCTGCATGGAAATACCACACCTTCAATTTATAATGAGTTTGGAGAAAAGATGGATTAGAAACAAATATTATAACATAAATGGCCTAAAAAAAGAATTGTTTCTTTTCTTTATGTCAGCAATCTCAAAAATGAAGGATTTATAAGCCTCCTACATCTTCTAACAATTCTTTCCTAATAAACTGTAATCTTCCACCCATTGCTCTCAAAGTCAGTTTCTAGCTTATCTCTATTATTATTATTACTAAAGATTCTATTTAGTTGTCAGAGAGAGAGAAAGCACAACCAGGGGGAGCAGCAAGCAGAGGGAGAGAGAGAAGCAGGCTCCCCACTGAGCAGGGAGCCCAATGCAGGACTAGATCCTGAGACTCCAGAATTGTGACCTGAGTGGAAGGCAGACATTTAACGGACTGAGCCACCCGGGCACCACTGGCTTGTCTCTATTTTATCCCCAGGGTCTGGAACAAGGCCTGGAAGATAGTGGTTGCTCAATAAATATTGGTTGACTTCCTAGGTTATAGCAGTACCTTCTGTTCTCTACTGTCTCTTTCCATATGCCACACTATGAACAACACTCTCCAGTCGTGAAAGACCAGTTTGGTCATGCCTTTCTCCAATCAAAATTCAACAAAGCTGCATTTGATAACAATCTCCATAGCCAACACTCTTGTTTTCAAGCTCCTCTCTATCCTTGCTGGGTCTCACTTCTCTAGTCAATGCCGTTATCACTAACCAAACATACACTCTCCTTCCCACTAGGCCTTCCCATGGTCTTTCCCAGCCAGAACTCTTGCCAAAATGCCAGGTACATTCACATACATCTTCCAGACTCTTCATCACTGATTCAGAAGAGCCTACTTTTCCTTCTCCCTTTCAAAATCCCATTTATGCTTCAGAAGAATTTGAAATATTGCTTTGTGAAATGTCTTTTTTTCTTATCGTTCTACACTGAGATTTTCTTCCTTTGAATTCATACACACTTACTACTTTATTCCTCCATTGTTTTTCTGTGGTTTGTCGCTACAATTAGATTTCCTCCTCAAGTCCCCAACAATTTTCCAGTGTGTCAGTGTATGTAATTCACCTGGATGCTGTGAGGCTGTGTGGGAGGGTCAAAGATCCCAGAGACCGCCTAATAATTGATGAGAGGTTAATTTAATTCACTATCCAGGTCCTATCAGATGTGCAATACTGCCATGCAAAAGTCATAAAAATGAACTTAAGTGTTTCAGTTAAATCAGAACAAAGGTCTATGAGTGTGTGATCATGTGTATGTTTTGATTCTAAGTGACTGACCCAGTTTTCTCTCCCTTTCCTCTCTTGGTAATTCTCTTTTCCCCTTCTCTGAAAGAGTATTATGCTCAGCTTCACACTGTTGGATATCATGTTAATCTGAAGTATTTAAAACTTCATGGGACGCCTGGGTGGCTCAGTTGGCTAAGCATCCAACTCTTGATTTCAGCTCAGGTCATGATCTCAGGGTCATGGGTTAGAGGCCCATGTCAGGCTCTTGCTCTTAGTGTAGAGTCTGCTTGTCCCTCTATCTCTGCTTCTCCCCACACACACATTCTCTCTCTCTAAAATAAATAAATAAAATTTTAAACACATATGTAAATAAATAAATGAACCTTCACTGATAGGGATCTGAAGAAAACACTGTCTCCAAATGGCTTTGCTGCTGAAAAAGATCATGATCTAAGTTGCTTTCCCTAAAAAGCTCATCTTGAGTACCATCTACAAATATCCATTGTGCTGATGACTTCCTAAAAAACATTTATCTGCTTAGTGGTACTTATTATCCTAATTTCTCACATACTTATTTTCTCTTGCCTAGGAAAGCTATTTCTGAAAGAGTCAACTTCGTTCTTAGCCCTTTTATTACTGCTAGTTTGTTTGTTCACTATCCCTGTCACTCCCGTGCAACAGCTGAAACAAGAATATAATCATTATTCACCAAGAAGTAATGTATAGAAGCCTTCTAACGTAGCATTCTCCAATCGAACTGTCTATGATGATGGAAATGCTATACAATTTGCACTGTCAAAGACAGAAGTCACAAGTCTTATCTGGCTAATGAGCACTTATAGTATGGCTAGTGGGAATGAGGAACTAGATTTTTCATTTTAGTTAATTTAAATAGCTACATGTAACTAGTGGCTACTAGTTACACTGTCTACTGGACAGTGTAATTTTGATATACTCGATACTGTTAAGATTATGTGTTTACTGAAAATAGAGGTTAAGTAAATAATATTCAAGATAAAAAGACATTTTTTAAAAAGATTTTATTTATTTGACAGAGACACAGTGAGAGGGAACACAAGCAGGGACAGAGGGAGAGGGAGAGGGAGAAGCAGGCTTCCCGCTGAGCAGGGAGTCTGATGCAGGGCTCAATCACAGGACCCTGGGATCATGACCTTATCCAAAGGCCAATGCTCAATGACTGAGCCACCCAGGTGCCCCCGAATTGACATTTATTTTAACAGTAAATGCTTCTCTCACTTGCAGTTGATAACTGTAAATACAACAAGATTTTGGAAAGAATATTTCCCAGGAGTCAGAAATTTTGTGCTTGTAACTCTATTCCTAACTAGTTGCATGGCATTGGGAAAATTACTTTCTTTCTCAGGGCCTTAAAAGTTTAAAACATGGGATCACCAACCTTGAAATCATGAGCCTGTATTAGTCTCACTTTTAAAACTATCTTTGAGAATATTTTTGAAGACCAAATTAGAAAAAAAATACATGAACTAGAAAAGGGGCACTTTAATGCATACGATTCAGGTTGCCAATTCTTAAATATACTAGGATCTGGATGCTGAAACACTAACTCATAAATTTTTCTAGACCACCACAGAATATATGTTGCTATATAAAAATAAATATCTATAACATTTCAGGTCTTATATTGCTTCAGTTGCTTTAAGGAAAAGCAAATAAGGGCAAGCATATAACACACAATAGCTATGATTTAAACACTTTATCTGGCCCGAGCATGTGTAAAATAAATATTTTTTTCATTTGTGTACAAAAAATAAAATGGCTTCTCAAATCTTTCAGTTATCTGGGAGGTCCCACTTGAAGAACTCGTTTCTTCAGCCCACTGTACGGGACGCATAGGTGTGGCCAACTGGTCTGCCAAACTATCACCTTCAGGACAGGTGGAGAAGAAGGATATTTTCCAGTTGCACTTCTCTCATAAATTGAGTTGGAAAACAGACTCTATCCTTCTTGTTTCTGCCTCCAGTGTGGGGGTGGGGCACATCCAAGTAGGTGTATAAAATGATCCATTTGTATACAGAAAGAAAATATTAAAACTTCTGCTTTATTATTTATTTAGTGTTTATCCTAAAAAACTAAGAGAAATTAAGCTGTACAAACATTTCACATACGCTGTGCTGAAATTAATTCCCTACTGCAGTATCCATTTTTCCTTCCCCACTTAGTAATGAAACCCTAACTTTTAGATTGATTTATTGCCACTTAGAATAAAAGTTGTCATTTTCTGATACTCCTTGCAGCTAAGTTTTTGGCTACTATGATGCAGTCATGGTGCTGTTGCTTAAAATGTGAATGTAATGAGTACAGATCCAGTAACAACGTTGCACCATGAGACAAAAGACCCATATGAGGACAGAAATTCAGAAGAGAGCTTTTTATATGATGACCTCATGAAACGACCAAATAGACTGTCAACCTTCAGATGTGACATGAAAGAAAAGTTAAATTTCATCTAATTGAAAACACTATTCTCTGTTTTAAATCATTGTTCTATTGGATGTCCCTGAACCTAAGCTTAACTGAAGCATAGATTTGTTAATACTGCGTTTTAATGTGCAAATTAATATACATATAACACATGCATGTTCTTTTTCTCTTATATTATGTATAGTAAAATCGTTTCAAGATTATAGGGCTAAAGGATGGTTACAAGCTACTACAAAGGTTATCTCTACTTTGAATTAATAGAGCCTACTGGGTTACCATCAGACATATACTAATAACACAACTGTAGATTCTTTTCTTTTTTAAGATTTTATTTATTTATTTAAGAGAGAGAACGTGCACAAGCAGGGAGAGCAGCAGAGGAAAGGGGAGAAGTAGACTCCCTATTGAGCAGGAGCCTGATGAGGGGCTTGATCTCAGGACCCTGAGATCATGACCTGAGCCAAAGGCAGATGCTTAACCGACTGAGCCACCCAGGTGCCCCACAACTGTAGATTCTTAATATTTGTGGGAAACTATATCTATACATCCTTGGTAAAATTCATAATACATACATCTTTATAAAGACCTTTGAATTTTTCAGAAATTTAATTTCTGTCCAGTCTCATGTTCTCTGAATATATTTGTCCATCACATACTACAATGAAAAATGTTTAAATCACTACATAAAAAGCTACACAGTAACAAATGGAGAATGCAAAAAGTATCGATATATAGAGGCTGACAGCCATCTAGATTCACTCACCAGTTAACGACTTAGTCCCACCTATTAGTCTCACAGTGCATATTACTCAAATCCATACCTTAAGTTACATTTTAAAAATCGTGTGTCATGATCCCATTAGGGGTACTTGCAAATGGCAGAGTCCTCCAAGTTTGAATACACAAATACCAACGGTCCGTTTATCTAAATTAGCCAGTCTCCCACTGCATTGCCTCATGCTATAGAAAT
Source organism: Taxidea taxus jeffersonii (assembly GCA_003697995.1). Classification (NCBI taxonomy): domain Eukaryota; kingdom Metazoa; phylum Chordata; class Mammalia; order Carnivora; family Mustelidae; genus Taxidea; species Taxidea taxus. The sequence goes on from ML112110.1 coordinate 63,885, forward strand.
ATTCCTGGTTAATAGAAGTTCATGCTTAAACGCAGTGGTGATGGCCAAAGCAGGCCCTCACCTGGCTCAAGCATGCTCAAGCCAAGAGCCCTTACATTCTTAATTCATAACCATTCATTCTACTCAGTGGCTTTCCTTGAGTCTACCAAAAGGTTCCATGCCTACAGCCACTGTTTCTACTGACAAACTGACACGAAAGGAGATAAATCCTCCTCATCCCCTGGGTGTGGAGACATAAACATAGCTGACATACATTCACTTCAACTCACGCATTCACAGTTGATGTGCATCACCTTTGACACCTGCAAACAGGGATTGCTGCTCACTGCCCGGAGTGTACTCTCCCTTCCCTGCAGCAAGACTGGCCCTACCTTCTTGGGCAGTCCACAGTAGGAAGCCACATTCCAGCCAGATTTTCACACCCAGATGGGATGCTAAACAGTCATCAGGGAAAATGAGATTCAGTAACATAATGAGGGAATGCTCTGCCACTAATTTCCCAAAATGTAGCGTGAAGCAATAAACAAAAAGCTGGCATGATTCCAGGCACTAAATGCCTACTTCTCAAGCACAGTGTCTCTTGGAATTTAGAGGAAACAGTGCAGATGAAAGGGAAAATGACTCTGATTTAAATCATGGGTTAAAATAGTCAGCCGCAACATAAATCCTGTAGAAAACTTTGGGTGAGGATGCCCTAATTTTCCCTCATCTTGCCTTGCCAAGGTAGATTAACACAACTTCCAGAAAATGCAACAAAGAGAACAGCATGTAAAAAAAGTTGCAGTTCTCACATCACTTGATCTTCTTGGTTTATCTTTTGTTGAAAATGGACTACCAAAAAGTATTAAAACATACCAACTTAAATATCACATTTAAGTAGCCATGTAGCCAAGTGTCATCACACTGATGAAACAGTAATTCAAATCAGACATTCTGGAGGGAATTAAAGAAAATGCAATTTCATATAGTTTATGTGCTTTCCAATAGTTAGATTAAGAAATGGATAGAAACAAAAGACTGCATCTCAGAAGTAGATCATAAGAAAAGAATGGAGGAAATATATTTATTTAGTTACTAAAGTAAGAATTATTTCTGAAATGTTTGGGTTCACATGCTTTAACACAGAATTATAATTCTGGAATTCAAAGTCAAGAAAGAGCAGTAGGACCCATTTAGCCTAATCTTTTTTTAAAGGTGAGGAAACTGGATCTTAAAAAAGATAAGAATGTCCTCAAAATTACAGATGATTAGCAGCAGACTCAGGAAAAAAACTCAGATCTTCAGATTTTGTTCAAATTTTTAACCTTTTTTCTTTCATTTTTCCTATTCCTCTTGTATCTCTGAGCTTAACCTTTTTATTTAATTTTTTTTTCCAAAGACTCACTTAAAGCATAACCTTTGAGGAGCTTTTTTTGGGATGATGAAATTGCTCTGTATCCTGATTTTATTAGTTCTTACACAAGCCCATGCATGTATTAAAATTCATACAATTCTATATACAAAAAGTAAATTAAAAACATCCAAAAAATAACCTCCAATGTTATTAAAAGAGCTGATTTTATATCCAGTGTATATGAATTTTTCATACTATAATTTCTTAGGTATTTTCCAATGGAAAACCAAGAATAAAATGACAACTCTTTGTCCATTATTCACCAATTTTGTTGTATTTGGTGGCCTACCATTTTACCATATCCAATTTCTCTGTAGTCAAATATAAATGTAAAATAAGGAAATAAGAATGAAGTGTAAATCTTTCCTACTTTTGACCAAATATACCAAAAATAAATTTAAAAAAAGAATCTGTGTATACCCACACACATGTGTGTGTGTGAGAGAGAGAGAGAGAGAGAGAGAAAGAGAGAGAGATACCAATGGAAAGGTAAGCTATATGGGTCTGTTAAAAATTTAGAAAATTGTCCATTTAGGTCAGTTTTAAACAGCTCATGGTGAAATAGATGATGATTACATCTGCCTGCCACTTATGGAGTCACTGTGCACTAGACATTGCATCAGATGGACATCAATTAAATCTAGTCCAAAGTAAGTATTCAGGAGAAAAAGAAGTATTTGTCACTGTCAATCATTTATTGCAAACATAAGGGATGAATGCAGAAGATCACAGCAGAGTGGAAAGGACATGATCACGAGAGTCAACACGATTCTAATTGCAATTCCACTCTTTCTCTCTCTGAGCTACTTGACAAGTTTTGTTTTGTTTTGTATCCTTGAACCTCAGTTTTCTCACTGACAAATTCAAAAATCCTCCCTTCCTTGTTGGATAATTGTGCGGATGAGCTAGTATGCTGCATATAAGTAATAACAGTTACCATTTACTTAGTTTTTGCCATTACAAGACACTGTTGTTACTGCTTTAAGTGGAATGATTTATTCATCCACAGAAAAAGTCTAGAGACAAATGCTGTTACTATCCTCATCTTATAGATAAGAAAACAGACACAAAGGCTAAAGCATCAGGTGGTAGTTAAAAACTGAGATTTGATACAAAAGTTGGATATTCATCTTTACTGATTGAGGTATAATATTCCATTGTATATATGGACCACATCTTCTTTATCCATTTGTCTGTTGAAGGGCATCTTGGCTCTTTCTCCAATTGGGCGATTGTGACCATTGTTGCTATGAACTTTGGGGGTAGAGATGGCCCTTCTATTCACTACATCTGTGTCTTTGGGGTAAATGCCCAGTAGTGCAATTGCAGGGTCATAAGGTAGCTCTATTTTTAATCTCTTAAGGAATCTCCACACTGTTTTCTAAAGTGGCTGCACCAACTTGCATTCCCACCAACAGTATAAGAGGGTTCCCTTTCTCTGTTAATTTTGGCCATTCTAACTGATGTAAGGTGGTCTCAATGTGGCTTTGATTTGAATCTCCCTGATGACTAATGATGATGAACATTTTTCCATATGTATGTTGGCCATTTGTATGTCCTCTTTGGATAAGTGTCTGCTTGTGGATGGGGCTGGAGGAGATCATGCTGAGTAAAATAAGTCAAGCAGAGAAAGTCAATTATCATATGGTTTCACTTTCTTGTGGAGCATAATGAATAACATGGAGGACACTAGGAGAAGGAAGGGGAGGTGAATTGGGGTAAATCAGAGGGGGATTTGAAGCATGAGAGACTGTGGACTCTGAGAATCAAACTGAGGGTTTTGGAGGGGAAGAGGGTGGAGGGATGGGTAAGCTTGGTTGTGGGTATTAAGGAGGGCACGTATTGCATGGATCACTGGGAATGATGCAAAAACAATGAATCTTGGAACATAAAATAAAAATAAAATAAAATAAAATATTTTTAAAAAACTGAGATTTGGGCCCAAATATTCTAGTTCTGGAGTCCATTTGATTGAAGAACCTCACCATTATTGTCTTGTGTACAATATGACAAATGACTTGGCACAAAGTAGATGCTGAACTAATGGCTGCTGCATTTACTGAAGCTTTTTATTTTTATGACAAACTAATTTCACTGGACTCCTAGAAGCTCAAAGTGGAACAGAGCTACAAATGTTAACAATATAAACAAAATTATTTTGCTAACTCTGTGATAACTTTCATTTCATTTTCTCTTCACCAGTGTAGGAAAGTCAGAGATTTCTTTTTAATGATGATTTTAGTCAAAAGTGAAGAATTACATTTTAAAAACAAGTCCCCAGCTCTTAACCTCTCTCCTGAGCTCTGGACCCAGAAGCCCAATGGCTTAGAAACATCTCCATGTGCATGCCATGCCTGTTCACAATGGTTAAAACAATAGGGAGTTGGGGTAGAGATGGGACATAAAATGGAGAAAAACTGTAAGTTTTCACAGTTCAATCCTGTTAAATGAATAGCTTTACTTTGAGGAGAAAGGCCATGAAACTGCCTGGTGATTAGAAAAAGAGAAAACTCACTGGGAAAACTCCGTGGACCAAGAGAAGAGAATATACAAGGAAACTCAGAAAAGAAACATCAATGAAAATCAGTGGTGATCCAAGATATGGAACAAGATTGGCACAGCGGAGCATGGCCTCTGTTGAAAATATGGGCAACTATGGGATATGGGCAACATTCAGACCCTTTTATTTTTTATTAAAATTTTTGTGTTAATTGCATAAGAATTAGTTTCTGCTAAGACAGATGCTTTCACCCATGAGACTCTTGTGTAGGCTTCTAGACATCCTCTTATCTCAGATTCTTGTGCACTCCTGGCCTGACCACCTTTAGGGGACCTGTGGGAACTGCCTGTATATGACGCTCCAGAGCAGAATCATCTTCACTTCTCCATCTGATTTCCTTGTCCAACGTCCATTACAGCCTCACTGTGTGTATATCTTCTACATCTTCTCCACTCTTAATGTATCTCCTCTTATTCAAGCTGACATTGTCTGTTACCAGTACTATCTGGATATCCTCTAAATATCAAGGATGGTAAATGTATAATGTATTTGTCGCCACTTCTCCTTCCTCTGCTTAATGGTGATGATCTTTCCATCTTGGTGAATCCTCAGCACCATTCTCTATAAAGCCCCTAACATGTGATTGCAAATGTTATACAAGATGGCACTGATTAGCTGTATCACCATACATTTCTAATCTATCATACATATTCTGCCTGAGTCACCTTCCTAAACCAGGGACCAACTGTGGTGACAGAATTCTAAGATGACCTCCAGTATTCCCATCACTGGTATGGGTAAACTGTGAATATAATGGATTATTATTTCTATGGTTAAGATAATATAATGTGTCTTTGAATTATTCAAAAGGGAGTGACCTGATCAGGTAAATCTTTTAAAGGAATATGACCCTCCCTAACGTTAGAGAGATTTGAGCTGAGGGAGATTCTCCCATGCTAGCTTTGCATATGGAGAGTACCATGTGATAAGGACTTAGAGCAGCCTCTAGAAGCTGAGATCAACCCTAGCCAACACTCAGCTAGAAGGCAGGAACCTCAGTTTTATAACCAGAAATACTGGATTCTGCCAACAATGGCATGAGCTTGAAAGAGGACCTGAACTTTAGTTAGGAATTCAGCCCCACTCACACCTTGATTTCAGCCTCATGAAACCCTAAGCAGAGAACCCAGTTATACCATGCCCAGATTTCTGACCTAAAGAACCATGAAAAAAATACATGGGCATTGTTTTAAGCCACTTAATTTGAATGAATTTGTTACATCATCATCACCACCACCATCATCATCATCATCAACATCAAACTAAAACATCCACCTCGTCTTTTTCCATTTAAAAAATCGATCACCCTAAGATGACAGAATATAGTTAATTGTTCTTAACACTTG
>ML112110.1:69583-132745 GCA_003697995.1 Taxidea taxus jeffersonii
TGAATTTTCTCAAATAAATATTATTTGATGCTAAAGGATGAACATTCCTTCCATTCTGTGGTGTATATCTCCATCTAAAATCACCCATGAAGCTATGTTTCCTTAATGCCTTACATCCAAATGGAAGCCCCGTATAACTAAGACATGATTAAAGGATTCGTTTGGGGGACTTTTGCAATTGGCTGTATGTGCTACCACTGAAGCTTCTGATACAGAGCTACCTGGTACAAGAGCCCTTCATCATGATACCAGAGCATTACCTAGACAACACTCTTCTGCCTTGGCACCTCTATAGAATGTCAGTGTACTTCAGCCTCCTGTGCCACTCTCAAGTTCCTATAGCACCATTTTTTTTGCCATGATTATTCTATGGGTGCTCAGATTATTCAGGTTTTTCTTTCATTCATCTTTTTGACAAGCATTTCATAAGATATGAACCCACTATGTTATAGAATTCCTAATGTTTCTTTGCAGGGTAGATATAGTTCTTCTCTATGACAGGCTAATTCTTCCCAAGGAGTTCTCTAAACAAATGATAAACACAAATAAGTACCCAGGCTGCATAACAGGGAAGGCCTGCTGTAGGGGGTAGTAAATAGAAAATCAGAGAGATGACACAAAACGTTTCTTTTCTGTACAATCACAATATGTCCATAAAATGCAAAAAGTAAATCTACTTCTCCCATGTTTTATTTATTACTCTCTCTTCTCACCCATTTTTATGGAAGCAGTTTTTAACCAACAGAATATACTATCATTCAGATGGAAGTATACTGTTCTCCTCCAGGACTAAGGAAGGGAACAAAGGCAATTACTAGCTAAAAAGCATGTCCAGTGTTTGTTTTTTCTACCCTAGACTGCTGGAAAAGTTAGGATATTCTTTTTTTTTTTTTTAAGATTTTATTTATTAGTTAGAGGGAGCGAGCGAGCACAGGCAGACAGAGTGGCAGGCAGAGGCAGAGGGAGAAGCAGGCTCCTCGCCAAGCAAGGAGCCCGATGTGGGACTCGATCCCAGGACTCTGGGATCATGACCTGAGCCGAAGGCAGCAGCTTAACCAACTGAGCCACCCAGGCGTCCCCAAAGTTAGGATATTCTTAAGAATACATTAGAACTGCATCCTGGGAGAATAGACTGTCAATCAATATTGACTGATTATTGGGTTGAGGTCTAACCCTTGAAGAATGCTGACTTTCATTTACACATTCAACAAATGTTTATGGCCTCATTTTTGATGCGGCACATAGGAGTATATAAGTATAATGAATGGCAATTGAACTAGAGTTGATCAGAATTAGATGTAGCATAATGTACATGACAAGATTGGTTCAAACAGGATGAATGCAGAGGGGCTGCTTCAAGAAGTAGAGGTTATTTATTTCCAAATGAGTTGAAGGAATCTCCAGAATGGATAAGTGGTGTGTGTGTGTGTGTGTGTGTGTGTTTGATTAAAGAAGGAAAGAGAAAGAAGAGAATGTGCAGAGGTGATCCTTACGCTGTGTCTTTAAAAATGTGTAAATAGGGGTGCCTGGGTGGCTCAGTGGGTTGAAGCCTCTGCCTTCAGCTCAGGTCATGATCTTGGGGTCCTGGGATCGAGCCCCTCATCGGGCTCTCTGCTCAGCGGGGAGACTGCTCCCCCCGCCCCTCTGCCTGACTCTCTGCCTACTTGTGATCTTTGTCTGTCAAATAAATAAATAAAACCTTTTTAAAAAATGTGTAGATAATAACAGGTTGTGTAATAGAAGGTATTTCTAGGCAAGAAAACAACACAGAGTCATGAGAACACATGGCTTGGAGAAAAGACTAAGTTTACTATGACATGGATAAAGGTATGAAGGAAAAAAAATGTGTTGAAAGCAGAATAGGACTTTTTCGTGAAAGGTTTTATGTGATAACATATAGGGACAATTATTTTCATCTGCCCAATTGTCTTTCTTGCCATTCTTCCTCTCCCACACACAGACCCTAATTCCATGGCTAGCATCTGCTGTGGTCAAAAAGAATAACCCCTTTTAAAGAAACTGACCTTAGTGATGAGTCTAAAGATGGACATAAGATTTAAGCCACACTGTAGAAACTGATGACAGTGATGATTCAAAGATAAGCATAGGACCTAAGCTAAGTATTTTCTAGGCATTTCTTGCAATTCTTCTTATTGGATATTAGTAGAAAGAAGGAAAAATAGAGTGGAAAAAACCTCTTTCCCCCTTCTGGTGTGAGATTTAAGTATGTAAACTCAACATTATCATTAGTTACATTCCCTACCATGATGATAAAGCTTGTCTGTACTAGAGTAAAGTCAATGCCTAAGGAGAAGTAGAGGCACAAGAACCTAGCAAAGTACCATTCTCAGTGTTTTGCTCTTTAAATTTGGTCATTGGGAAGCCTTGTCATAGCCCTTTTCAGTAACTTGGTTAAACAAGCCAATACTTTCATGTCTAAGCTAATTAAAATTGTATTTCTATTACAACCAAACCACTAAATTTCCATTTTATTTTGTGCCCTTTTATTTTTTGCCAAATTAAATTTTTTAAAAATTCTAGTATTTTAATTTATTTTTAAATAAAAAACCCATTAGTGATATTTATGCTGGATGTAGGATAATGTTCAGGTTTTTTTTAACAAGTACACTAACTAAACTCTACTAAGACTTCTATTTCTGTTAATGTAGACTGGTTAATACAAAGTAATATTACTACTGAGTACAGCTAGGAAAACTGGATAAAGTATTTTAAAAAATGATGTGTTTTCAGATTTTGTGGAGCTAACAAGAAGGTAAACAAAATATAAGACCAGAATGCAGAGCAGGACAGATGTCCAGGAAAATAAGCCTGACTTAGGGGCCACTTTTTCAAAAGGGACCTGGAGGTTCAGCTAAGAATCAGTTTATACAACCTATCAGTATAAGGAAGAATGGGATTGGAGTCCAGATCCCACTAAGTTGGGGTGGTAGGTAAATCCATCCCTTTGACATTACATGAAAAGACTTAATGTCAGAAGCTAAGTGAACCAGAAGTGAACAGCCCTTCACTGCAGTTGTAGCTTGCCTTCAAGTCATCACAATGACTGGAGATGAATGAGGCAGTCTGTATTATCAACACCATCAGGTGTCTAGAAGCTAACATAAATGCTCTTGAAGGAGAATAATATCATGAAAGAATTCAAATTATTTCTCCAAAACAAAATACCATTAGAAAAACCCCCAAAATAAAATAAAAACACTATTTCAAATAATCCAAAATAAGAGTACAAGGCCAGGGATGAAATTCTCCAGATACAGTAAACAACAGAAATAAAATACTATGACCTCCAGATATGAGAACAGACTTTAAAGTGGTCAGGTTTATTATCTTCAAAGAGATAAGAAAAAAAAACAAAACAAAACAGGTTGGATATTTTGGCCAACTAGAACCCATAAAAAATAATAACATAAAATTCTAGAAACAGTAAATTTGATAACTAAAATTAAGAACTTGAAGGATTTTTTTAAGGTTTTACATTGATATGAATTTTATTCTCTTTGGGGTTGAAAACTGACTACAATGTATATAAATAAGTCAGGAAAGATGTTTCAGATCTTATGATAGGAATGAACAAATGAACTTCTTGTGATATTAGACATTTTTAGCACTATCGTAGTCTGCACTTAAATAGGATAGAAATATCAGTATCATATCTAGTCATATTTACATATTAAGCATTGTGTAACACAGGTTCCCATTCTCAAAGGACCTACAGTCTGGTTGGTTAGAAAAGACAAAAACTTCTCAACAGAGAACTTAATACATTTTAACTTGGAGCTTACTTTCCCAGTTTCTTTATTTTGGCTCTTGATAGTGTGAATATTGTAAAGAATATTGAAAAATCATAGTAACTGACTCCATTACACATTTATGATTCCTACTTTATCTGGGTCTTCAACAGCAGTCTGACTTAATTTTAATCAATTTCTTTTCCTATTTCTCACAGTAACTGTCTCATGTACCTCCCATCTCCATTGGTTCTTTTTTTAAAAACAATTTTATCCCCAGAAACACCTATTGTTTCTTGTGTTGTTGATTTTAGCCATTCTGACAAGTGTTAGGTATATCTCATTGTAGCTTTTATTTGCATTTCCCTGATGATCAGTGATGTTGAGCATCTTTTCAGGTGTCTGTTGATCATTTGTGTCTTCTTTGGAAAAATACCTATTCATGTGTTCTGCCCATTTTTAGTTGAATTATTAATTAGTTAGGTGTTAGGTGTAATAAGTTCTTTATACATTTTGAATACTAACCTTTTATCAGATATGTCATTTGCAAATATCTTCCCATTCTGTAGATTGCCTTTTAGTTTTATTGATTGTTTCTTTTGCTGTGCAGAAGCTTTTAATTTTGATGAAGTCCCAATAGTTCAATTTTGCTTTCCTTTCCCTTGCCATAAGAGGCATATCTAGGAAGAAGTTGCTACAGCCAATGTCAAAGAGATTATTTTCTATGTTCTCCTCTATGATTTTAATGGCAAGAATGTGGAGAAAAGGGAACCCTCCTACACTGGTGGTAGGAATGCAAGCTGGTGCAGCCATTCTGGAAAACAGTATGGAGGTTTCTCAAAGAGTTAAAAACAACCACCCTATAATCCAGCAACTGCACCACTAGGTATTCACCCAAAGAATAAAAAAAAATACTAACTCAAAGGGACACATGCTCCCCGGTGCTTACAGAAATATTACCTATAAAAGCCAAACCTTGGAAAGAGCCCAAGTGTCTACTGACTGATGAATGAATAAAGAAGGTGTGGTAAAGATAATGGAATATCCCTCAGTCACAAAACAGAAGGAAACCCATCCATCTGCAATGACATAGATGGAGTCATAAAGCGCCGTGCTAAGTCAGTCAGTCAGAGAAAGACAAACACCAGATGATTACACACAGCACCCAGCTCTCAACATTAAGTGCCCTCCTCAGTACCCATCACCAGTTAGCCCATCTCTCCACCCAACTCCCCTCCAGCAATCCTCAGTTGATGGATGGCTTTAAAAGTATAATAGCAACAGCAGAAAAAATACATAGTAAACCTGAAGATGAGTTGTGAGAAAACAGTTAAATGAAGCATAAAGAGAAAAAAAGGAGAAAAATGCCAAAATGACAGTAAAGAAAGGGAATATATATCAGGGTCTATAATTTTGGATAATTTGAGCAAAACAAAAAGAGCAGAAAAGAATAACTGCATTACTTGAAATAATACAAAGTGAGAACATTCCAAAATTGAATGAAGACAGTAAGCCACAGATTTAGAGACTACGCAAACATAAAGTTCAACACGTAAAAAGAACCTGCAGTTAAACACATCATGGTAAACTGACAGAAAATTAAAGGTAAGGAAAAAAATCTTTAAATAGATTTTTTAAAATTTTTTTATTTATTTAATTTATTTTAAGTATAACAGAATTCATTGTTTATGTACCACACCCAGTGCTCCATGCAATATGTGCCCTCCATAAAACCCACCACCTGGCTCCCCCAACCTCCCACCCCCCGCCCTTTCAAAACCCTCAGAATGTTTTTCAGAGTCCATAGTCTCTCATGGTTCAACTCCCCTTCCAATTTCCCTCAACTCCCTTCTCCTCTCCATCTCTCCATGTCCTCTGTGTTATTTGTTATGCTCCACAAATAAGTGAAACCATATGATAATTGACTCTCTCTGCTTGACTTATTTCACTCAGCATAATCTCTTCCAGCCTAACTTCAAAGTAGCAACCATTATGCTGACAGCTAACTTATCTATAGAAAAAGTAAGCTTAAAGAAATAAAATGATATTTTAATGTACTTTAAAAGTACAAGTCAACCTAGAGTTCTTTATGAAAACTACATATTTTTCAAGGATCAGGGTAAAATAGAGATATTTTAGCCAAAAACACCTAAAAGAACTCATGAGCAGTAGACCTACATAAAAGGAAACACTAAATGATGTACTTGATACAGATCAATGAAAACATAAGATTAGAAATACAGGAAGAAATATGTGAGTGGGGGTGCCTGGGTGGCTCAGTGGGTTAAGCCTCTGCCTTCCACTCAGGTTGTGGTCTCAGGATCCTGGGACTGAGCCTGGCATCAGACTCTCTGCTCAGCAGGAAGCCTGCTTCCCACCTCCTCTCTGCCTACTTGTAATCTCTGTCTGTCAAATAAATAAATAAAATCTTAAAAAAAAAGAAATATGTGGATGTATATGAATGCTGATGGTACAAGATAAAAAATAAAACCTTTTCAGTTTACATATAAGTGAAGAATTAGGTATTCAACAATAAAAGCATATACGTAAAGACCAAAGCAAAGATGCTTGTATTGTCAAGGATGAGGGGAAAATGCCAATTAATTTTCAGTTTTAATAGGTAAAGGATGCATGTTGAAAACATTAGAATAAATACTAAAAAAAATGGTGGAAGAATGTACAATTTCTAATTTGCTAAGGGGAAAAAAATCAACCAAAAGGGAGAAAAAAAAAATCAGAAGGGCCACAAAATAATGTTAGATTTAAAAACAAAATTTAAATGATTATAGTAAATATAAATGGATTAGATTTAAAAATTTCAAATTTAAAAGAAGACTGAATTAAAATATCTTAGCAGGGTTGCCTGGGTGTCTCAGTTGTTAAGCCTCTGCCTTCTGCTCAGGTCATGATCAGGTCCTGGGATCAAGCCCCACATTGGGCTCTCTGCTTGGTGGAAAGCCTACTTCTCTCTCTCCCACTCCCCTTGCTTGTGTTCCCTCTCTTGCTGTGTCTCTCTCTGTCAAACTAGCAATGATAAAAATATCTAAATTATGAAGACAAAGAAGATTGAAAATAAAAGAATGGGAAATACACATGCCATGAAAATCATATCCAAAAGAATGCTGTTGTAACTCTATCACACAAAGCAACATTTACATTTCTTACTTTTTAATTTTTTTAAAGATTTTTTATTTATTATTATTATTATTTGGTGTTGTCAGTGTATGGTCAGTGTTGTCAGTGTTCTAAATTTTGGCCACTCTAAAAGTGGTATAATCTCATTATTGCCTTAGTTTGCATATCCCTGATAACACATGGTGTGAAGCATCTTTTCTTATGTTTATTTGCCATCTCTATATCTTCTTTGGTGAGGTGTCTGTTCATGTTTTCATCCATTTTTTAATAGGGTTGTTTGTTTCTTGTTGTTGAATTTTAAGGGTTCATTGTATATTTTGGATAACAGTCCTTTATCAGATCTGTCTTCTGCAAACATTTTCTTCCAGTATATGGCTTGTCTTCTTATTCCCTTGACATTGTCTTTCACAGGGCAGAAGTTTTAATTTTAAGTAAGTCCAACTGACCAATTATTTCATTTACAGGTTATATTTTTTTGTGTTTTATCTGAAAAGTCATCACCATACCCAAGATGTGTAGATTTTTCCCTATGTTTTCTTCTAGGAAGTTTGTAGTTTTGTGTTTTACATTTAGGTCTATGGTGCATTTTGAGTTAATTTTCATGAAGGATTTAAAGTTCAGTATCTAGATTCTTTTTTTTCTTTTTCTCTTCTTCCTTTTCCCTTTCTCCTCCTCCTCCTCCTCCTTTTCCTCCTCCTCCCCCTCTTTCTTCCTCCTCTTCTTCTCCTCCTCCTCCTTCTTCTTCTTTCTTCCTTTTGTTTTTGTTTTTGCTTATGGATTTTTAGTCATTCCAGCACCATCTGTTGAAGAAACTATCTTTTGCTACATTGTATCACCTTAGTTTCTTTGTTAAAGATTAGTTTACCATGCATTTATGAAGGTCTATTTATAACTCTATTCTATTCCACTAATCTATTTGTTTATTCTTTTACCAGTTTGACACTGGCTTGATTACTGTCACTTTATAGTAAGTCTTAAAGTAAGATAGAGTCTGCTCTCCATTTGGTTCTTCTTCATTTTTGAGTTGGTAATTCTGGGTCTTTTGCATCTCCATATAAGCATTAGAATCAGTTTTTCTACAAAATAATTTTAAAATAATTTTCTGGGATTTATATTGGAATTGTTGTTAATCTACAGGTCAAGTTGGGATAAACTGACCTATTGAAACACTAAGTCTTCCTATCCAACATGGAATCTCTCCACTAAGTTTTTCTTTGATTTCTTTCATCAGAATTATAGTTTTCCACATATAAATCTGGTACCCATTTTTTATTTTTATCTAGAATTTCATTGTTTTGATTGTTAATAAAACAGTAACATGTTTTTAATTTCAAATCACACTTATTCATTCATTGCTGGTATACAGGAAAATGATTGTGTATATTAATCTTGTATCCTGCCACCTTGCCATAACTGCTTATGAGTTCTAGGAGTGCTTTTCTAATTTTTTAGGATCTTCTACATAAACGATCATGTTGTCTGTGAAGAAAGAAAGTTTCATATCTTCCCTCCATATCTATTTAGTTTTAATTTTCTTTTCTTGTCTTATTGCATTAGCTAGGACTTCCAATAGATGTTGAAAGGCATAGGTGAAGAAGGGACATCCTTGCCTAGTTCCTGCTCATAAAACTTCTAGCTTCTCACCATTAAGTATGATGTTAGCTGTAGGTTTTTTTAATAGATGCTTTTTATCAAGTTGAGCAAGTTCCTCTCTATTCCTACTTTGCTGAGAGTTTTGTCATGATGCAAGTTGCATTATATCAAATACTTTTTCTATATCTCTTGTTATCACATGATTTTTTTCTTCTGTAGTTTGTTGATGTGATAGGTTACATTAATTGATGTTTAAATGTTGGGGTGCCTGGGTGGCTCAGTGGGTTAAGGCCTCTGCCTTTGGCTCAGGTCATGGTCCCGGGGTCCTGGGATTGAGCCCCGCGTCGGGCTCCCTGCTCAGCGGGGAGCCTGTTCCTCCTCTCTCTTTGACTATTTGTGGTCTCTGTCTGTCAAATAAATGGATAGAATCTTACAAAAAAAAAGTGTTGAACCAGCCTTGCATACATGGAATAAATCTGATCGTGATGTATAATTCCCTTTATATACTATTTGATTTGATTTACTAATATTTCATGCATATGCATGAAAATACTGGCCTATAGTTTTATTTTATTGTAATGTCTTCTGATTTTTAGTACTAGAATAATGTTGCCTCATATAATGATTTGGGACATATTCTCTCTGATTCTGGAAGAGATTATAGAGAAATTATGTAATTGCTTCCTTAAACATTTAGTAGAATTAACCTATGAACCTATGTAGGCCTGGTATTTTTTATATTAAAAAGCTATTAATTATTGAGTCAATTTCTTTAATATATACAGGCCTTTTTAGACTTCCTATTTCTTCTTTTTTTCTTCCTTTTTTTAGACTTCTTATTTCTTCTTGAGTGAAATTTGGCAGATTATGTCTTTTAAGAAATAAGTCCATTTCATCTAGGTTATCAAATTTGTAGGATAAAGTTATTCATGTTAAAATACCTCCTCCTGAATATTTTCACAAGTATTGATTCTGCCTTTTCTCAGAGCACTAATTAATTGACAAATACGTTTGTAAGGCACAATTTATAAAATATACCATGTACAGCAGGTGACTGATGGAAATTAAAAAACCAAATAGTATAGTCTTCCAACCATCACTTGGATCAGAATGATTTTGTTATCCCTAGCTCTTCATTTTTGAGTTCATTTTATTTTATCAGTGAGCATTCTTTAAATGGAAACTATTAATATCATTGTGACAGGAATTAATTGAAAAAAGAGAGGTGGATCATTGCTGGTTATTTTCTGTTTACTACATGTTTTACTATACATGTGTCTTTTTCCACTTCTAAAAGAGATCATACAGGGACTGAAGTTACAAAGTAGTGGTCTAGCAAAAATTTTCCTGCTTATTGTAACTTAATTAATTAGTTAATTAGTAAGTGACAGATTAAAATAAAAACAACACCTTAAAGAAATATTAAGCTAGACAGGATACCAGGACTATAGGTATAAACTAGGATTATCACAGGCAAATGAGGAAAGAAGCACATATTTTCTATAATTAATAAAATCTTAATACAATACCAGAAGGTTTATTAGTGGTACTACAAACTAATTTAAAAAATGTGAATAAAAATGCCAAAGTAGGGACACCTGGGTGGTTTAGTCGGTTAAGCAACTAGCTTCATTGAGTTCCACATCAGGTTCCCTGCTCATCGGGGTCCCTGCTTCTCCCACCCCTCACCCTGCTTGTGTACTCTCTCTCTCTCTGTTAAAAAAAATAATAATAAAATAAATAAATAATCTTAAAAAAATGGTGAAGGAGGAACCAAGATAGTCTTAAAGATGAACAACTGAGTAGGAGGACTTCTTTATTGCAAATCAAAAATTATTATCAAGGATCTGTACTCAAGGAACTACAGAACACTCAGGAAAGAAACGGAAGAAGACACAACAAAATCGAAGACCATTCCATGCTCATGGATCAGAATAAACATTGTTAAAATGTCTATACTGCCTAGGGCAATCTAAACTTTCAATGCCATCCCGATCAAAATACAACAGTATTTTTCAAAGAGATGGAGAAAACAATACTAAAATTTGTATGATACCAGAAGAGACCCTGAATTGTTAAGGAAATGTTGAAAAAGAAAAACAAAACTGGGGGCATCACATTGCCTGATTTCAAACTTTACTACAAATCTGTGATCACCAAGACAGCAGGGTACTGGCACAAAAACCGACATATGGACCAGTGGAACAGGATAGAGAGCCCAGATATGGACCCTTAACTCTATGGTCAAATAATCTCCAACAAAGCAGGAAAAAATATACAGTGGAAAAAAGACAGTCTCCTAAATAAATGGTGCTGGGAAAATTGGACAGCTATGTGTAGAAGAATGAAACTCGACCACTCTCTTACACCATACACAAAGATAAAAAACTCGAAATGGATAAAAGACCTCAACATGAAGTAGAAATCTATCAAAATCCTAGAGAAGAACATAGGCAGTAACCTCTTTGATATCGGCCACAGCAACTTCTTTCAAGATGTGTCTCCAAATGCAAAGGAAACAAAAGCGAAATGAACTTTTGTGACTTCAACAAGATCAAAATTTTCTGCACAGCAAAGGAAACAGTCAACAAAACAAAGAGACAAGCCATGGAATGAGAGAAGGTATTCACAAATGACAGTATAGACAAAGAGCTCTTATCCAAGATCTATAAAGAACTCCTCAAACTCAACACACACAAAACAGAGAATCACTTCAAAAAATGGGCAGAAGACATGAACAGACACTTCTCCAAAGAAGACATGCAAATGGCTAACAGACACATGAAAAAGTGTTCATCATCATTAGCCATCAGGGAGGTTCAAATCAAAACCACATTGAGATATCACCTTACATCAGTAAGAATGGCCAAAATTTGGGGGTGCCTGGGTGGCTCAGTGGATTAGAATGGCCAAAATTAGCAAGTCAGTAAAGAACAAGTATTAGAGAGGATGTGGAGAAAGGGGAACCCTCTTACACTGTTGGTGGGAATGCAAGTTGGTGTAGCCACTTTGGAAAACAGTGTGGAGATTCCTTAAGAAATTTAAAATAGAGCTTCCCTATGACCCTGCAATTGCACTACTGGGTATTTGCCCAAAAAATACAGATGTAGTGAAAAGAAGGGCCACCTGTACCCCAATGTTCATAGCAGCAATGACCACAGTCGCCAAACTGTGGAAAGAACCAAGATGCCCTTCAATATGGTCCATGTATACAATGCAGTATTTTGCCTCCATCAGAAATGATGAATACTCAACTTTTGTATCAACATGGACCGGACTGATGGAGATTATGCTGAGTGAAATAAGTCAAGCAGAGAGAGTTAATTATCATATGGTTTCACTTGTGGAGCATAAGGAATAACATGGAGGACTTTGGGAATTGGAGAGGAGAAGCGACTTGGGGGAAATTGGAGGGGGAGACAAACCATGAGAGACTCTGGGCTCTGAGAAACAAACTGAGGGTTTTGGAGGGGGGAGGAGTGGGGGGTTGGGTGAGCCTGGTTGTGGGTATTAAAGAGGGTACATATTGCATGGAGCACTGGGTATGATACATAAATGATGAATTTTGGAACACACACACACAAATTAAATTAAATTAAAAAAATAAATATTTTCTCCCATTCAAAAAAATTATTGTAAAGCTACAGTAATTAAGATAAGAGATACTGGTACAAAGATAAACTAATGGATTAAGGAAATTAAACAGAGATTGCAAATGTAAAATTGAAGGGTAAAGATATTTTTTCGGTAATTCTTGCTAAGACATTTGAATACCTGTTTTATAAATGGTCTAAGTATGGAAGGGAAAACAATAAAGCTTCTAAAAATAGTATATGGTAACATAACATCAACAACTCAGGATAGAGAAAAAGTTCCCTAAAAGAATTCAAGTAGCACTAAACACAAAAGAAATTAGGGATAAACTGGAAGTACTTCTGTTCACCAAAATTCACAGTAAGAGAGTAAATAGATAAGCCAGAAAGCTGAAGATTCTTGCAACACAGACAATCAAGAATTCCTAACAAATTAAAAAAAAAAAAAAAGAATTCCAGCAATTAACAAACAGAAAGCAATCAACACAATAGAAAAAGAGCTACAGCCTTTATGTATCATTTGCAGAGAGTAGATAAACAAATTGTCAATAATTTTATGAAAACTTGCTCAAGCTCATTAGACTTCAGAGAAGTGCTAATTAAAACAACAAGATACCATTATAAACCCACTTAATTGGATAAATTTGAAAACACTCTCAGTCACCACTATTGATGAGGATGTGAAGCACTGGGAACCCTTTTTTGCTGCTGGGGGAATATAAACAGGTATTACTTTAGAGAACCATTTTGGCAATATTTGCAGGTAGACATAACCTAAGATGTAATAACTGCATTCCTAACTATGTTGCCATCAGAAATATGCATATGTGCCCCAAGAGACACACACAGGAATATTTAGAGCAGTGTTATCTTTAAATTTCCAAAATGAAAACTCAAATATCCATTAACAATAGACTAGATAGCTAAAATGAAGTAAATTTTAATTTCATAAAATTAAATGCTATACAGCACCAAAAATTTTAAAAGCTATAGCTTCTTACAACAACATAATCAATATCAGAAGAAACATAGAACAAAAATAGATAGAAAAGACTTGTGTTCCTTCATATTATTTACATAAAGTAAGTTCAAGAACCGGACAGGTTATAGAGAGTAACTAGTCAGCATACATGCTTAAGTGGTAAAACTACATTTTTAAAAAGTCACTAAATCAAGTGATTTAATTATATTTGGGGAGTGGGGTTAGCAATTCCACTGGGATGCAAAGAGAGCCTCTAGTTGGCTGGCAATGTTTTATCCTTGACCTGAATGATGATGGTTATAGGGATGTTTACTTTGTTAAGTTGTGGAAGAGTATGTTTTTGTTTTGTGCAATTTTCTGTATTTTTGTTATACTTTAATTTTTTACAAAAAGATAAACTACTTGAATGAAAAAGTTTTTCATTCAATCCTCATTCTATTTCATATTTGGAGTATATCAAGTTTAGTTTCCTTTGCCTGAACTATTTTCAAAGCTTACCATAAAAGTACTTAGCCAACTGGGTGGAAGTTGGGTGAGGATTTCATAAAATTTCAAAGTTAAAGGGTGCCTGGGTGGCTTAGTCCCATAAGTGTCTGCCTTTGGCTCCAGTCATGATCCCAGGGCCATGGGATCAAGCTCCACATCAGGCTTTCTGCTCCACCAGGAGTCTGCTTCTCCCTCTCACTCTCCCTGTGTTCTCTCTCTCAAATAAATAAATAAAATCTTTTAAAAATGTTAAGGCTGAAAGCAACAAATTATTAAACAGTAAATGTGATGATGAGCAGCATTTTTCCAATCTGAATCACATGTGAACAAAAAAATCAAGACAAGAGTGGGAAACTAGATAAACTGCCACATAAGAATATTTACTTCTACTTCTACAGCCATGAATATTGCAGCAATATTTTCTAAGGAGAATATCAAAGATTCAGCAGATGATATTCTCTCTCATCAAAGTGTTTAAAATTGTGGACCCATTACTTCTGAAATCATTTCACAGGAAAATGGATTGGGCTTAGATTATCAAACTTAATTAAGATGGGATTTTTGCCACACTTTGATGCTTAAAATAATATTATTGTCAACTAACTGTAATTACTTATTAAGTTAGCTTAACTAGCTTTAACTAGTTTCACTAGTTAACTTCAGCAACCAAATACGACACATAATTCAACTCCAGGAAAGATTTTATTTATTCTGTGTCTGCATTTGAAGACCAAACAGAACATTAGCTTTATAATATTAATTTATTCCCTGGAGTAAGAAAATGCAAGATCTTTCTTACAAATTATATGATTGTATGATACAATTACTGAAAATCAAGATGTGGTGTCTAAAACTCTGTTGACATTGTATGCTACTAGTTATCAACAAGTAAAAATATAGAAGAGATATTAGGCAATAGGGTCATTCATTAATTTTAAATTTTGCCCCACTCACAATTATAACTATACAAAAAAGAGAACATTTGTAATCTTTAATAGGAGTTTCAGGAAATGTATAGTCAATAGAAATGGAGAAAATTTCAGTGTAAGAAATGTCCTATTGATTGAAGAGCTCATAGCATTTGGCAATCTAGGATGTAGAGGTGATCTGAGAATGGACAATGGCTGTGCAATAGTAAAGGCATAAGTCAGAAAAAAAAATTGAGTAGATTATAGCGGAAGAGAGGAAAAAATGAAACTAGAGAGGGAGACAAACCATAAAGCGCTTTTAATCTCAGGAAACAAACTGAGGGTTGCTGGAGGGTAGGGGGACGGGAGGGATGGGAGGGATGGGTGATGGACATTGGGGAGGGTATGTGCTATGGTGAGTGCTGTGAAGTAAGTGTAAGACTGTGAAGAGTGTGTAAGACTGATGAATCACAGACCTGTACCCCTGAAACAAATAATGCATTATATGTTAATTAACTGAATTTAAATTAAAAAAACTAAAAACCAAAACAAAAGAAGAAGAAAAGAGAAAGAAAAAAATTTGAGTGGAAAGCAAGGCTGGGGACACCGATTTTAGTCTCCATATATCCCTCCCCCATTCTTTTAGTATAAAACCCCCAAATTTAGCTAGACATGCAGATGTCCTAGTAAGACTGTATTCTGCATCCTCCTTGCAGTTATATATAGCTACAAGTCAAAATTTTGGCCAATGGGATATAGTATTTGCTACTTGTGTGCTCTCCACATCTTCCTCCCCTCCCACTTTTAGGAATACAGACATGACGGTCAAGCTAAAGAAGCATTTTTAGAACATGAAGTGGAAGCCAGGTGGTAAGCCTGGCAAAACAAGAAGATAAAAGGAGTCTGAGTCCCTGCCACTGGAACTGTCATACCAGCCCTACTTGGCTTGCTCAGACTGTCAGATAAGATGGAGATAAACTCTATCCTCCAAACCACTGCCATTTTGGTCTCCCTTTCAGCAAGGGAACCTGTCCTAGCTAATACTGCAGACATCAACTCCAAGGAAAATGAAGAGATTTAGAAGAAAAGTAATGAAATTTTAACCTACTATGTGACTCAGTTGTCAGCAACATGTAAAACTGTAAACACGGTACATCGATTTCACCAGATTGTGATTATAACTTGGCTGGTGGATGGGAAGGGTGTGTTTAAGGGAAGATCTGAGAATTCAATCCTCAGTGTCATGGAGAGAAGATAATAGATCATGCTTAAAATTGAGTACATAAAGAGGGGCACCTGGGTGGCTCAG
Organism: Taxidea taxus jeffersonii; assembly: GCA_003697995.1. NCBI lineage: Eukaryota > Metazoa > Chordata > Mammalia > Carnivora > Mustelidae > Taxidea > Taxidea taxus. Next base: position 85,339 of record ML112110.1, read on the forward strand.
TGGATTAAAGCCTCTGCCTTCGGCTCAGGTCATGATCCCAGGGTCCTGGGATCGAGCCCCACATTGGGCTCTCTGCTCAGCGGGAAGCCTGCATCTTCCTCAATCTCTGCCTGCCTCTCTGCCTGCTTGTGATCTCTGTCTGCCAAATAAATAAATAAAATCTTTTTAAAAAATTGAGTACATAAAGAGATAATTGTATAGGCCTATTATTAAGGGAAAGAAAAGAGGAAATGCCAAAAGAAATGGCTGAAACGGGGGCACCCGGGTGGCTCAGGTCATGATCTCAGGGTCCTGGGATCAAGCCCCACGTCGGGCTCTCTGCTCAGCGGGGAGCCTGCTTCCTCCTCTCTCTCTGCCTGCCTCTCTGCCTACTTGTGATCTCTGTCAAATAAATATATAAAATATTTTTAAAAAAAAGAAATGGCTGAAACAGTTGAAAATATTTGCTTGCAGGGAGTGAGGTTCAGAAGCCAGGAGGGGTGGAGTAGTGCCTACCAGTTTTTTTTATTGTTGTTGCTGTATCTTAAAGCACATTTTAACTATGTGCATATTTTATTATTTTAAAGAAAAACAGTTTAAGAATGAAAGGTAGTGAATATAGTGACTGACCCAATAAATATGATGCCTGACCCCAGCTCTTTCCTGTTTTTACAGGTACAAAGTAGACAGAGGACCTGAAGGAAGAGATGCCAAGAAAAGAAGTGGGAAGCTCGTCAAGGATAACTTGGGATAAGAGACACCATTTATCTATATCACAATTTTGCCTGAAGCCTGCCTAGCTGTGTGTGGAGAAACAGAAGATGTCCTCAGAGATGATTTATCTCTTTTATGGCCTCCAGTGCATGTAGCTCAAAAGAAATCCTGCAGATAAGCCTATATTGTATCAGTGTTCCCCCAAATACTTCTCCGCAGTAGGGAAGGGAGAGCTGTTGCTGAAAAGGTGTAGGTGTTAATAGAACAGATATGAACTCCAGGCCTCTCTCATTCCCTTATCATCAAAATCACCTTAAATAGGTTACTTCACTGAGCCCCGAGTTCCTTATAAGTGACGTGGAGGTGATCTCCTCCTCACTCGATTGATGTGAGAATCAAATACTATAGCAGACAGAACACTGGATTAAGGACCCAAAGCAGGTGTTGATAAATGTTACTTTCTTCCTGTCCTTCATTGTTTTATTGTTTTCCACTCTTGGAGCAAGCAATTGGTGATTAGTTAGTCCTAAATAAATATCTTTTTATTGACTGCGTAGGTGCATATTTTCTTCCTCTCTCATCCTGGTTAGATTCTACTCTGAACTTCCAAATACTTCAAAATTTGAGACATAGAACCCATTTCTTATAAAAGGACTCACTACCTGTCGCACCATCCCCTCTTTAAAAAGGTATTTTCTTGGTTAGCTTGTCTAATACGGTACACTGCTAAAGTGTAACATATACCTTTGCAGCAAGGCTATCAAACTAAATTGGCTCAGGTTAGCACCAAAATACATAAAATGAGTTCGTGAACTGAGACCATAAAGAGCAATGTTCTCTTTCCTCTCTGCTCGACACTGTTCCTTGCAAATACAATAATGAATAAATCTTAAAGAGACCCACAAACTCAAAAAATACTATGGAATTGTATCATTTCAAGGGAATGCCAAAGGACTTGCTTATTAAATTTTTCTAGTTTCCTATTTCACATCCTTTTGGATTCGAAAGCTCTTGTTTTCAAGCTGGACTTCCCTCTTTCCCTAAATAGCTTCACCTACCTAATATTACAAAGAAAACAAAACAAAAAACACAAAAAAACAAAAGCAGGGCTATAATTTCACTTACATTTGAAACTCAATTACTCAATTAAAGTCAATAAATATTTTTGAAGGCATTTTGAAAGAGCTATGGTCAGCAAGGAGGTGGATAACACAGTGAGAAAGGAAGAGATGTTGTTCCTTAATGTTCCAAAGAGCAAAGGGACACAAATATCCAAGCAAGTCCACTCACAGCCAATCAAACCCAGTGCCAGCATCAGGAGGCATGATCCAAAAAGCTTCCAAAAAGAGAGAGCATGTAACTGAGGGGGTTCCTGAATTGAGTACCTGCATCATTCACCTTCATGTATTTCAGCATAGTTTCAAAAATCAATGCTCTTTAAAAAAAAAAAAAAAAACAATAAAAAACTCTTTTGTGAATCCTTTTATTATTGCTCAATGGCATCAATTCCTCATTAAAATAATGAATTATGAAAATCATCTCACCTGGTGGTCCAACTCAGTAGGCGAGCTTCATTAACTCCACAGTTGTATAGTTCTTGTCATTTTATTTTCTAAACTTTCATTTACAGGGAAAAGTAGATTAACAGTTTCTGTCTTCAGTGAATTCCACTTTTCTTTTGGAGCATACCATACTTTCAATGAACCATACTCTTTTAGAATTGGTACAAATCTAAATTAGAGGATCTTCCATGTGCTTGTTTTTAATATCTGGCTTTAAATTATCTGACAAGTGGAGCTAATTTTGTACATCCTGTATGTTAAGTGCTTTAAGGTACCTGAATGAATTATATTTCTAAAAAAAACTTCTTTGCCTTACCTTTTCCATAATTAACTAGCATGAGGTTATGGTTAAGTAACAAGACTTAAAAGGATACTGTAAAGTTAATGAGTGGCACAATTAATTATAGGAATATAAAAATTGGAATCTGTGGCAACGTACTATAGGTTATAAACTTAATTTAATTTGGTTTTTCTCATTTACATGCATTATTCCTTTGAAAGTCTACATGAAGGGCATGGGAACCTTCCTCTTAGCCTAGCCTATCTGCTATTTTTACTTGTACACCACTAGCTTCCTGTATTTTCAAATTAGCAAGACTTATTTTCAAAAGCAAGACATTTTCTATTTCTAATATTATTTTTATTATATTATTCAATTTATTATATTATTCAATTTCTAATATTATTTTTTCAATCCCAAAAGTGATATATTATATAGGATATTTGATTGATTAATTCTGAAATGCAAGATACAGGTAAAATCAACAATAAAGAATGAAGGCAAAATTAAATCATAATTCTAGGGAAGATTTTAAAATTATCTATTAGAGAAAAAAACCTATATAGGCAATAATAAAGTGCAAAGAGTCGTGTTATAAACAGCAATTGTCCCTGTTCTGAGAGAGAAGAACACAAGAGGAAATAAGCTTAACTGGATGGGAAGAAGTCAGAGAGGGAGACAAACCATGAAAGACTATGGACCCTGGGAAACAAACTGAGGGTTTCAGAGGGGAAGGGGGTTGGGGGTTGGGGTAGCTGGGTGATGGGTATTAAGGAGGGCATGTGATGTGATGCGCACTGGGTGTTACACACAACTAATGAATCAAACACTACCTCAAAAACTAATGGTGTACTATAATTTGGCTAACTGAACATAATTTTTAAAAAGATTAAAAATAAAATAGCTTAACCATAGTATGAAGAAGTTCTGTCAAATTCCTAATATTCAGTCCATAAATGGATATTAACTAGGTGCGATAGAATTCAAAAAATAAGTTACAGTCTCAATACTAGGTAATGTTCAAGAGTCTTTCCACTTGCAATTTCAAATCTTTTATGATAGTTAAATCACAAGAACTTCTTAATATGGCAATTCTTCTAGAATTGAAAAGTCCTTTAAAAATACAACTCGATCTTCCTTTTATGCTCTAGTAGATTTTAAGGATGATTATTTACAACAGGAATCTTTTAGCCCCATTCACCTATAATGCAACAGCTATTGACCAGGAAATAGCGAGGCTGTTACTTTCATATGAAGTAATAAATGCTGGAAGATTTTCCCTCAAAAAAGGAGACAGTCCAATTGAAACGATTACTGGATGCACGGTTGGGAAAAGATATTAAAAAGTGGGGCCCAGTAAGCTCTGCCTTGGGCTCAAATCTTCCACATGATCTGATGGGGATTGAGGTAAACAGTATTCTAAAACACAATCAATCAGAAGAGTGGGAGAGGTTGAACACAGCTCCATCCCTGTGTACCTGTGGTCAAGTTCTTAAAAACTTCCCTGCACCATCTTCATGCTTCCTTGTTAGCGTCTCATTATTAAATAGCATCACATCTTTGGAGTATGTGTAGTTATACTATTCTGTGGCTTTGATGGCTAACTGTCCACCAAAATTTACTCTAATTCATAGCATGGTGTAGATTCTGGAAGGTGGTAGCCCAATCAGAGATACATTTTGTATTTGTCCATGTGAATCATTCCCAGTGCTAGAATGTAAAAATGGATTGTGTCTTCTCCAGTCTGAAGCTCTGAAGAAGGAGATAAACCAGAGGCAGAGAACTCAGAGGCCCCAGGGGATGGTGGAAACAAAAGGTGAAAAGAGCCTGATTTCCCTGAATAACCTCATGGAGGAAAACTGCCTACTAACTAGAAATACCCACATTTGACTCTTGCAGACATGAAAAGTAAAAAAACTTGGTGTGTATTAATTGAGACAGCTAAAGGAACCCTATAACTCTAAATCCTAAAATCAAGTAAAAGAAAAATACAGATCTCTACATTTTTTTAAATTCCTGGTTATGGAAATGCCAGATAAATGGTTACAATCCTAAAATAAATGGGATGGTCTCAAAAAAGAAAAGTTATAATAATTGAAAGGCATTTCTTTCTCCAAAACATTTAATAAATATTGGCAGTCAGAAATAAAATCAAATAAATAAATAAACAAATGTATGTTATTAGAATAGGTTGGGATCCCTTGTTGAGATAAATTATCAAGATGAAGAAAACATTCAATTTACTAACTAAGAAATTGAGATTAAGGGGTTGAGAATGTAAGAAAAAATACAAAGGATGTTTGGTCTTTTTCTAGACCAGGCATACATACTCAAACAAGTTATTCCATCTCACCTTTATCTTCCTTGATATGGTTATATCTATCTTACTTTTTAAAATATCAAGTCAGATAAAAGATATGACAGCACTTGAAAAACTGTCAAGTACTTTAAAAAGTAAAGCAATATTATTGCTAATAAATTAATCAGAACAGTTCTGTAGACAGAAGGATAATTAAATTATATTAACTTCATTTACCTTTCAGATTAAATTTGGAAGCTCAAGGAAATTTGTAATTACATATTTTAATATAGGAAACAAAAGTCTAGGCGTAAAATATGAGTGAGGATTAAATGTGTGATAGATTTAAGAATGGGTTAAATTGACATTTTTTTTTCTTTTTTTTTTTTTACTTTATTTAAGCTTTATTTAAACATATGATGTAACCCCACCACCCTCACCCAACCCCTCTTCCCCCCACCCCCCTCAGTTTGTTTTATGACATTAAGAGTCTCTTTTGGTTTTTCTCCTTCCCGATCTGCAAAGAATATATTTTTTAGATAATATAATTAAAAATGTAATTTTAAAAATATAATTTTTAAATATTTTATAATATTTAAAAAAATTTTAAAAATATAATTTTAAAATATTCTCTTAAAAATATAATTTTTAGAGAATAATAATATTATTCTCTAAATACAGGGAGTAGGTGGTTTTAAAACACAACCACTTAGCTGTGTATTTTGAAAAAAATCTACCTGGGCGTGTAGGTTCTTGGGCTTAGTTCATGATCCTAGAATCCTGGGATGGAGCCCTCCAGTAGGGAGCCTGCTTCTCCCTCTCCTGTTCCCCCTGATTGCACTCTCTCTCTCCCTCTCTGCCAAGTAAATGAAAAAAATCTTTTAAAAAATCTATCCAATTTGCTGAAATAATTATATTTACTATTTCTTAAATAATTTATTATTCCACAAAGGAAAACTAATAAATTTCAGGTTTGTATTCATTTACAAGTTGAAAGACTATTTTAATTGTTTTGATCTGTTTCTAAGAATTTCTACAGCAACTGTCACCATAGTTTTGAGACTTTCAGATAAAGCTATTAAAAAATTTTTAGAAATCTTTCAGTCAGTGAAAATTCTCACTCTGATAAAATTAAAGCATATGGAATATGGAAAGAAAGTGAAACAAAAAAGGGATTTTTAAAAAAATATTTGCTTAAAAGAACTAATTATCTTGGAAATGTATTTCTGGATAGTCCAAAAAAAGTGACAAAGGACCAAAATGTATCAGACAAAAGTTATATTTGTTCAAATAAACTATATTTGTTTGGTTATATGTATTCTTTGAGGTAGTGAGTGCAACTTGACTTTTCTCAGGGAAGTCAAACACCATTCCTCTCTGGACTGATGACTTTGTCTCCTTGAGTGATCACAAGGCTAATGTTTTGATCTGAACAGGAAGGCATGAAAGGTCTCTACCTTGGAAGAAAGCAATTCAGTGTCTTGTTGGTTTATCCTGTTCACTGTCATCCATGCCATCCATTCCAAGACTTTGATGGTAGTAGGTTAAGCTATCCCATAAAAATATTTTCATCAAGGCTTAGAGAGTCTGGCTTGTGACTCACCTACATAATTCCACTGTGCTTGAGGCCCTTCCTGCTGCTTAACCCTACCCACGTGTACCTATTTCCACCTCAGACTATTGGCTTGGCCTGCTGACCCCTGAATCTCTTTGCCAATTCTGCTGCCCACTGCAGCCATATCAGCTATGTCTCTTTTGGATTTTGTGTTTACTATTCCACCAAGGTTTCACACAGTCCTTGGGTCATTCCTTCTTGGCCTAGATTGGGTTGTTGCCATCTGATACCTGACACCTGGTACAGCTACATATACATATGGCAACGCAAGGGTCCAGGATAGAATATCAGTGATGAACACCGTGGAATGCCAAAATCAAGTTAATCCCTTTCATTTAGAAGCATGAAGCAGACAACAAATAACAATAAGGGAATAATAACCAGTTTTATACTTACTAATTATAATTACGGAGATTAAGTGTTAAGAATTTAAAGTAGGGGCACCTGGGTGGCTCAGTGGTTAAAGCCTCTGCCTTCGGCTCAGGTCATGATCCCAGGGTCCTGGGATCGAGCCCCACATAGGGCTCTCTGCTCAGCGGGAAGCCTGCTTCCTCCTCTCTCTCTCTCTGCCTGCCTCTCTGCCTACTTGTGATCTGCCTGTCAAATAAATAAATAAAAATCTTAAAAAAAAAAGGACTTAAAGTAAAGCACTAATGGAAACTGGATGTAAATGTTTCAATTTACTAAAAGAAAACAAAGAATAGAGACTTAAGAGCAAAAAAGAAAAATCAAGATAACATGCAAAACATAAAACATGAACAAGACGGGGCACCTGGGTGGCTCAGTGGGTTGAAGCCTCTGCCTTCAGCTCAGGTCATGATCCCAGAGTCCTGGGATCAAGCCCCGCATTGGGCTCTCTGCTCAGCGGGGAGCCTGCTTCCCCCTCTCTCTGTCTCTACCTGCCTCTCTGCCCACTTGTGATCTCTATCAAATAAATAAATAAAAATCTTTAAAAAAAAAAAAAACATGAACAAGACAAACTGAAGGAAGAAATCAAATCTTATTTCCTTGAACCAAAATCCTAATATATCATATACCCTTTTTTCCTCAGAATTTTCAGCTTAAGATTTCATTTTAAAGAAGTAGTGATTGATATGTCAATGGCAGCTACAAGGTTATTCACTGTAACTTTGTTTACTAATGCAAAAAATGGAAATAATATAAACAGCCAAAGGAACCAATTAAAAAATTATGATACAGTGATATAGTGAGATGCTATTTCCCATTAAAGATATTTCTATAAATTGGCCGAAATGATATGAAGAGTCAGAATATTTTCTTATGCAATGAAGAACACTAAAAACAATAGATCAATCTCATATTTAAAATAGTTATTTTACTTGATAAATAAATAAATGTGTATACATTTACATATATTGTGTATGTGTATATATATTATATATATACAAATTGAAAGGTGTACATCAAAATATTAAGAGGTATGGGGAGGTTTATATAAAATCCATAATTCTTAGTTCTAATTATTCTGCAAGATATACATTTTTACTTCTGCAATAAAAGAATAAAAATGTATATGCAATCTCAGATTAAAGAAAATTTTAAAAATCTATTTACAGGAGATATACCTAAAGAAAACAAATAATGAGTAATGATTTATACTGTCTGTTAACTAACAGGAATTTAAATAAAAGCTTGGGAAAAAAAGAAAATGAAAGAAAATTTTAAAAATAAAAAAAAAATTAAAAGTAAAAAGATGAGGGGCACATGGTGGCTCAGGTCATGGTCTGAGGGTCCTGGGATCAAGCCCTGCATAGGCTCCCTGCTTAGCAGGAAGCCTGTTTCTCCCTCTCCCACTCCCCCTGTTTGTGTTTCCTCTCCTGCTGTGTCTTTCTCTGTCAAACAAATAAATAAAAATAATAAATAAAAGTACAAAGACGAGGAAGAGTATTAAGTTAAATTAAAACAAAAAGTAATTAGAGATAAAAGCAACACTTGCACAAAAAAAGTGAAATGACTATAAGAAATAAAGCACAATATTCATAATGATTTCCCTGGGAGATTCATTATAAGTGACCATTTTTTTTGAAATTCATAGCATGTTTTCATATTTAAATACAAATTTGTTGTCTTTACAATCAGAAAAAAATGTAAAACATAAAATATGTATCAGTTATAGAAACTAATCATTTTATATTAACATTAAGATTGGAAGAGATAATCAATGAAAAATACCCCCTTTAAGCTTTTCTTGTTTTTTTAAAATGAATTCAGTAGTATTCCTACTCACAGCCTAGAAACAGAGAATAACATTTTAACAACAACAACAAAAAAAATCAATCACATTTTCTTTTTTAAAAATTTTTAAGGTTGTTCTGAGATTCAGCCCTTGGAAATAAACATTTTTAATGTGGGATTGATATTCTGTGTTTGTATGCATGCCTGTGCTTACTTTCCTTGTTGCTGAACAGCTACAACTTATTAATGTCCAATGACATTGCCAGCATTGGCCTTGAGAACAAAAGGGTAAAGAAGAGTGCTATCTATCAACCTTTTAATTTGCTAAAATCCCTTAATGAGGACTAATAACCCTTAATATTCATTTGCTTGATAAACAAGCCATTTTATATGAATGGAAGGTCAACACAGCCTGAGGCTATTTTCATGCTGTTCTGTTAGATTTTAATGGCTGCGGGAGTTCAGTAGCCATAAACACACACACCAAATGCCCACCCATATATTTAAGCATGGACTTCATAAACAAAGGGAATCATTGAACATGACATGTCTGTCAACACCTATCTTCCTGAGCCTGGATCAATCTTCGTGGTCTGGCACTTGAAAGCCTAAATTCTGGAGCTATGTTGACCATATTGACAGCATAATGGGCTACAGAACCACCACCAGATGCGTCATCAGTAAGACTTCTAGTTTACATGGTATAACTGGGGGCAGTTTCCAGTATCTGTGTACCTGCTCAATCTTTCTCTACCCCTGTTACATCCATCTGATCTTTATGCTTTGGCTTTTTCTTATCTCCAGACAGTCCCTCCAGTCTCTCTTCAGAGCCCTGACCCACTTGGCCAGGACTTTGCTATCTATGTATTGGAAGGTCTTCCATCCTCAGGTACTAATCATGATGCTGACGGAATCCAACTCCACAAAGTGGAGACGGCCAAGCCCAGTAACAGTAATGCACTGACATGTCTGACTATGGCCTATAGGCTCTGGAATCAGACTATCTCAGTTGCTTACTGACTGTGTAAATAGGAATGAGCCATTTAACTTCTCTAAGTTTTGTCTCCTTCTGAGAAAATGTCTCCAGGGGGGTTATTTTAGAAATTAAATGAGATCTCATGCAAAGAACCAGGCATATGGCTTGCACTTTATATGTCTAGGAACAGTCTACCCATGGATAGTGAAAAAATTTAAGGCTTTCAAGAGCAAGAAAAATGACAAGAGCCCACAGGCCCTTCTGGCCAAGAAGGAAGTCTCAGAATAGATGAATGCATAGAGTTAATTGGCTATAGAACCAACTGCTGGGATTATGATTCAAGGTTAAATCTTTGTCCTATAAAATATAAAAACTAGAAGTCTAGATACTTATGCATAAGGTCAGTGGCAAGGAAAAACCAAACTACCTTAATGTAAACTTACTTGAAAAGCTAAGATAAGCCTGAAATTTCACCCAACCAAAAAAGAAAATTCTAGAGTTCTAGATGGGAATGAGAATGTAGATGTAGGTAAGAACACTAATGCTCTGGGGTTTGGAAGCAGGCTATATTGAAAGTCACAGGGTCATTGCAACCACCTTTACTCTTGAACCATATTAAATCCATCCTAAGTACTGCTGACCCACCAATCTCCCTAAAGTGCAGCTATGATAGTCTGCCAAGTTGTCTCTCAAAGCCCTTTAATGTATTACAGAATTATATAAAATATTTTTAGCATAACCTCAGGGTATAAGTCAACTTTCCTTTGCAGACTTTATCCCAGTATATTCCTGCCCATACTTAGCACTCCAACAAATCAGATTGAAACATGCTATGCATTTCCTGCCTCCTGGTTTCTGCTGTTAAAATGTCTTCTTCCTGAAAACCTCTTGTACTTCATAAATCTGTTGCAACTCTATCTATCTCTACATATCTCTACATATCTACCCAATTCAAGTTGCACCATCATACAATGAGATATGTAGAGTTGGGTAGAACATATGGATCTAGAAAACAAGGGTAAAGATATGTATTGTCCTAAGTACTATCATTGCCATTGATACTGGGAAATTTGTGCTTCTCATCTTCATAACTTTAGGTTCTGGGCACCCAGGTGGCTCAATCAGTTTAGTGTCTATCTTTGGCTCAGGTCACCATCCTGGAGTCCCAGGATCGAATCCCACATTGGGCTCCCTGCTCAGTGAGGAGTCTGCTTCTCCCTCTAACCTTCTCCCCAATCATGCTTTTTCTCACTCCGTCTCTCTCTCAAATAAATAAATAAAACATTAAAAAAAAAGCAAAATGTTAGATTCTGAGGTTTAGAAGTCTTAATTCCCAAAAGTAACAACTTCTACCAGGGGACACAATAAAAGCCCCATTAAACCATTTAAAAGTTTTATTTTACAAAGATATAATTTATACACTCTAAAATTTACCTTTTATAGTGTATAATTCTGGGTTTTATCAGATGCATATAATTGAGGTACCATTACCAAATCAAGGTATACAATAACTCCAAAATATTTCCTTAGTATAACACAATATGTTAGCTAAACTGGAATTAAAATTAAAATTTAAAAGGAAAAAAAAATCCCTCATGCTGCTTTGCAATCAACTCTTACCTATTCCTTGATGCCTAGCAATGACTGATACTGTTTCCTTTCCTTATGGTTTTACCTTTTCCAGAATGGAATCATACAGTACAGTATGTAACCTTTTAAGTCTGGCTTCTTTCACATAGTATAATTTATATTGTTGTATATATCAATAGTTCATTCCTTTTTATTGCTTAGTAGCATTCCATTGTATGAATGTACCATAGTTTATAAATTAACCAATTGAAGGATATTTGCATAGTTTCCATTTTTTGACTATTATGAATAAAGCTGCTACAAACACACAAGTTTTTGTGTACTTATGTATGCATAGAAGTTTCCATTTCCCTTGAGCATATACATAGGAGAAAGATTATTGACTCATATGATAAATATATGTTGACCTCAATAAGAAACTTCCAAACTGTTTTTGAAAGCAGCTGTTCCATATGCCTACCAGCAACATTTGAGACTTCTGAGTATTCTGGATCCCTACCAGTTCTTGGTATAGGTATGGTCTTTTATTGTTTCCCCGCCCTTAATCTTAGACATTCTAATAGGTCTTTGTGGCTTTAATGTACTTTTTCCTAATGACTAATAATACTGGCCATCTTTTCATGTACTTAATTTTCATCTGTTTACCTCTTTGGCAAAGTGTCTTTTCAATTATTTTGCTTTGGTTTGGGTTGTTTTGTTCTTTTATTGAGTTTTGAGAGTTCCTTATATATTCTAGAATATAATCCCTATACTAGATGCATGTTTTACAAGTATTTTCTTCCCATCTGTGGCCTGGCCAGTCTTTTGAAGAGCAGAATATTCTAATTTTGATAGTCTAATTTATAATTTTTCTATGGATAACATTTTAGGTATCATATCTGAGTAATCTTTGTACCAAAGGTCACAAAGACTTTCTCCCATGTATTCTTCTAAAAGTTTAGCTTTTACATGTAGAACTATGATTCATATAGAGTTATTTTTTATATATGGTGCATGGTATAGATTGAAGTTCATTTTTTTGCATATAGATACCTAATTTTTCCAGTATCACTTGTTGAAAAGACTACCTTTATCCAGGGAATTCGTTTTGTAACTTTGTCAAAATCACTTTATTGTGTATGTATAAACCTATTTCTGAGGTTCCCAGTCTTTTCAATTCATCTATACATCTATCCTTTTTCTATTACCACACTCTCTGGATTACTGTAGTTTTATATTTTACACTAAATCTTGAAATTAGATATCAAGGTAAATCTTGATAATTAGTGAGTTCTCTACCTTTGCCCATCTTTAAAAAATATTTCAGCTATTCTAGTTCCTTCACCTTTCCAAATTTTAAAATCAACATGCTGGTTTCTGTTTAAAAAAATCACTCAGATTGAGATTGCATTGAATTTTCTCTGATTCTTTAAGTAGTTTAGAGAGAGTCCTGTTGAATATTGACCTATAAATTCTGCCCATCACTCTTGGCTCTTCATATCAAAATACTAGTCAACAAGGGAAGGAGTTATACTGCTGTGAGTGTAGTTGACTCTGATTGTCATGAGGAGGTAAGGATGTTGTTACTCAGTGAGGACAGAAAATAATACATTTGAAATCTGATGATGACTTGGGCAATTCTTTATATTCTCTTACCCAGTGTCAATGGTAAGTTGGCAAGTATGATGGTGGACCTTAGCCTCAGATAGGCAAGGGGAATTGGAGCTCAGACCCCTCAGAAACTTGGATCAGCTCACTAGCTAAGCCATCAAGACCAGTAGAGGTTCCCGCCGAGGATGAATGTAATCCAGAATGATTACAAGCTGATGGAGTATTTGTTGTAGCAGAAGCACGACTGAAGTTGGTCATACTAACTTTCTTCTTTTGTGTTTACCTGGGGAAAGAAACCAACCACAATCCAGGAAAAGCTGTTCTAGATGAGGAGAGTTACTATATAAAGCAAGTGAATCTGGGTGGAGCCAGCACTTAGATAACCTGCCAGGCCCCAGACTCATTTCCCTTGCTGCTAAGACTGTTGGCTCTTGATAGGCCCAAATGGCAGACAGAAATTGTATGCCTAGGTTACACTTCTATCCAGGAAGAGTCTGCTTCCAATGACTGGGCCTCACATCTTTCCTTAATTTAGGGCCATGTCCAAGGCTCCCCATAAAGTCATCAGTGGCCTCCCTATATTGCAATTGCATTCTGTCATCTTTTTTTGCCCACTTTTCTTCCAATTTCTTATGAGGGTTATTTTCAACAGTACTTTCCAGTTAAACTTTCTACCCCTCCAAAAATGTAAACATGCTCAGAATCTGGATGCTAGATAACTGTCCTAAGACACACCTGCATGTACTCCATCTCTAGAACTCCTCTTTGAGTAAGTGTGAGGTGCAGTCTAGGCCAATGTGGTCTTAAAGCTTTCTCAGATGTTTATGATGTGGCATTATGGATAGGGTTTTGTAGTGTTTTGATCCAATTCTGGTAGTATGTTTTCAAGAAAAAAAAAGATATATATATATGTACATATATATATATATATGTATATATATATACACACACATACATACACACACACAAAAGCTTAGAGTATATCGAGAAAGACTTCTGCCATATTGAGATCAATTAATAATGAAATATGAATTGACCTTTCCAAGAGAAATAGAAATATAAAGGCAGACCATTGGGCATTATTTATTAGAAGACTGTGCTGATTGTCTCTTGAATGAAGCCCATGAGGCCTGCTGACTGGCCATTTAGAATATAATAGGAAAAAAAAAAAGAATATAATAGGAAGTGAGTCACCCACAAGTCAACCACATCAGACCTCCTCTAATCCTGCAACATTTCTGATTCCTGCCAGTTAATAAAAATGATCTTGTTTTGCTAGGAGGATTTAATTCTAAGTATCTGATTATGTCTAAAATAATAGTAAAAATTTAAGTTCTTTTCAGGAAAGTATTTTTTAGATGGTATAGACTCTTCTCCAGCATATGTTTCTCATTAGGCAACTGACTTTGTGTGTCATCTTGGGGAAAAAATGTAAATCCCCAGGCTTTGTTTCCTCTTTTTTTTTTAATTTAGATGTTGAGATAGCTATTCTTCAGGTTTCTTCTGACTCTAAAAGATGTTGATTCTGCAATGTGCTACTCCAAAAAAGAAGACTAAATATAAAGGAGATCTGCCATTCAACATAAAAAGATGTAGAAAACGTTAGTAAAAGGAAAATTGTATATATCACAATCCATTCACAAGATAAACTTTCAACATGTATTTTGAACTGGAGAGGATGTTAGAAAGCCTGTCCTCAAATTATTTTACTTTAGACTTGAATAACTGACCTAAATTTAGACCACCATTTAGTTAGCTGAACATCTCATACACTCAAACATTTATTATTTCCTTTAACTGTGCAATAAAGAATTGTATGAAACACTCCAGAGACATCTTCCCAAGAGGCATTAATTTATCTTTTCTAATCCCTAAAAACTCTTTCTAATGATAAAGCTGAGGGAATTACTGTATTGTTCTAAGGAGGGAAAAAAAGGAAAGTTTAAGGAAAAACGTACTTCCTTACTAGTAAAAACAGATTTCCTTTCATCTACTTCAAGTTATTTTTAGTTCTCAAAATGTCACTGAAACAATCAGATATCCAGGCCCCTAGACCTGCAGTGTTTCAGAGATAGCCACTGTGGTGGACTGGAGTGGGGAAGAGCTTTTATCTGCTTTATATACTACTAATATATTATACTTCTGAATATGATTTCTTTGGAAGACAGGGTCCTGCTGCTTTAGCAAGTCAGGAAAACATCTACCTAAAATCCAAACACTTGAGAAGACACTTAATATACTTTCTTTAAAGCAGGGATCTTAATGGGATCAGCAGAGTCCCCTAAAAGTTTCTGGAAATTGAAATGGCATTAAAAATTGCAGAGCTATTTTTTGTCCTCTGGTAAAGTCCTGCATGAGTATTTACCTACTGCAAGACATATTATTTTATTGTAACTCAATATTACTTTTTTTTAAAAGATTTATTTATTTATTTTACAGAAAGAGAGATCAGGGAGAGAGGGAGAGAAAACTGCAGCAGACTCCAAACTGAGTGCAGAGCCCAAGGCAGTGTTCAATCTCATGATCCCGAGATCATGACCCAAGCCGAAATCTAGAGTCAGATGCTCAACTGACTGTGCCACTCAGGAGCCCCTAACTTAATATACTTTTTATTTCTCCATTCCTCGTATTAAATTTATTTTTTAATTATGTATATAGGTATGTTGCATGACATCTCTGAATTTTATTTCAGGATAGTAAAGCAGGTATTCCAAAATAATATTTATAGAAAGGTTGAGACACACTAAACGAAGACCATCATAGGAATTGTGTGTCATTGGCATGTGGTTGATGGAGACAGTTTATTCTCTGGCACCATCAGCACTTCAAACCCATATAGAGGTTTGAGTTCTAGAAGATGAAGAGTTGACAAGAGCTCATCGAGCAGAAAACACTATTCTATGGGAGAATCCTTAAGATTCTATATAGAGGAATCAGTCCTTACCCAGAAACAGTGATGATCACTCCCACTGTATGGAGAACATTCTCCTTAAGTCAGGCAGAGGGCAAGAAGACCTAGATACCTTTTAACACCAGTCATTGTGTCAATACATTAAAAAAAAAAAAAGTAGATACACCAGGTATTAAGGAGAGCACATGTTGGGATGAGGACTGGGTGATATATGCAACTGATGAATCACTGAACACTGCAACAAAAAAATACGATGTACTATATATTGGCTAGATGAACATAATGGAAAAAGAATGGATACACCGTGATCTTACTTAGATACTGGAGACTTGATCGGTTAAATTTAGAAATGGGTGACAACTTTTAGTGAAGATGTAATGTCTCTTCTATCTGTTCTATGTTCTTTTCAGCCATGGAAAAGCGGGCTGGTTTTAGCTAGACTTATTCTTCATCCACTTTGAGTTCTGATTTGAAACCATAACATCACAGTGCCTAAATCTAATTGCTGGTCTTAGTTGGTAAATTCAAACTTGGCTTGATTATTTTTAGACTAATTTTAAAATGGCACTTTAACATAAAATATTAAAACTTCATATTCCCTGATGCCCAGTGATGTGGAAAACAGCATGGAGGTTCCTCAAAAAATTGAAAATAGAGCTACCTTATGACCCAGCAATTGCACTACCAGGTATTTACCCTAAAGATACAAACGTAGTGATCCGAAGGGGCACATGTACCCGAATGTTTATAGCAGCAATGTCCACAATAGCCAAGTTATGGAAAGAAACTAGATGTCCATCAACAGATGAATGGATAAAGAAGAGGTGGTATATATATACAATGGAATACTATGCAGCCATCAAAAGAAATGAAATCTTACCATTTGCGACGACATGGATGGAACTAGAGCGTATTATGCTTAGCGAAATAAGTCAACTGGAGAAAGACAGCTATCACATGATCTCCCTGATATGAGGAAGTGGAGATGCAACGGGGGTGGGGGTTAAGGGGGTAGGAAAAGAATAAATGAAACAAGTGGGATCAGAAGGGAGACAAACCAAAAGAGACTCTTAATGTCATAAAACAAACTGAGGGGGGTGGGGGGGAGGGGGGTTGGGAGAGGGTGGTGGGGTTACATTATATGTTTAAATAAAAATAAAAATTAAAAACAAAACAAAAAGAAACTTCATATATTCCTATTAATTTGATTTTCTCATTTTGTGCCAGGAACCCCAGCCAAGAAACCAACAGGAAGGCAAATCAAAATATTTCTTGCAGCTACACTGCATTCCAAGATTACCTCCTCCATACCAAATCCTATTGCCCATTCTTACCTATCACATCCCCCAAGGGAAGCATTTTAACAAACATGATCATTTGTTTTAGGTTTGTTTCCAAATTAAAAAGGCATTTAGTTTTCCCTGTAAAATAACTATTGCCAAACAACCTGAACCTTTATTTATAGCTGGCTATTCATTTCTAATAACCATGAAAAGGAAAAAGATAGAAAATCATAGAATCAAAAATGCTTGCTTGACATGAAGCAGTTTCCAGCAAGTGCATAATTTAAGCCTTTCTATTTAATGAGTTACCTGCAAGCTAGTTAGAAAGTGAAGTCACTTCTCTAAAGAAGACATACAAATGGCTAACAGACACATGAAAAAATGTTCATCATCATTAGCCATCAGGGAGATTCAAATCAAAACCACATTGAGATACCATCTTACACCAGTTAGAATGGCCAAAATCAACAAGACAGGAAACAACATGTATTGGAGAGGATGTGGAGAAAGGGGAACCCTCTTACACTGTTGGTGGGAATGCAAGTTGGTGCAGCCACTTTGGAAAACAAAGAAAACAGTGGAAAACAGAGATTCCTTAAGAAATTAAAAAGAGAGCTTTCCTATGACCCTGCAATTGCACTACCGGGCATTTACCCCAAAGATACTGATGTAGTGAAAAGAAGGGCCACCTGTACCCCAATGTTCATAGCAGTAATGGCCACAGTTGCCAAATTGTGGAAAGAGTCAAGATGCCCTTCAATGGATGAATGGATAAAGAAGATATGGTCTGTGGGTATTAAAGAGGGCACGTATTGCATGGAGCAGTGGATGTGGTGTATAAATAATGAGTCATGGAACACTGAAAAAAATTAAATTTAAAAAATATAAGAAACTCTAAAACAAAACAACAACAAAAAAGAAGATATTGTCCATATATATATGTATACAGTGGAATATTATGCCTCCATCAGAAAGGACGAATACCCAACTTTTATATCAGCACGGATGGGACTGGAAGAGATTATGCTGAGTGAAATAAGTCAAGCAGAGAAAGTCAATTATCATATGGTTTCACTTACTTGTGGAGCATAAGGAATAACATGGAGGATATTGGGAGACGGAAAGGAGAAGTGAGTTGGGGGAAATCAAAGAGGGAGACAAAGTATGAGAGACTGTAGACTCTAAGTAACAAACTGAGGGTTTTGGAGGGCAGGAGGGTGGGTGGTTGGATGAGCTTGGTGGTGGGTATTAAGGAGGGCATGTATTGCATGGAGCACTGGGTGTGGTGCATAAACAATGAATTTTGGAACACTGAAAAAATAAAATAAAATTTTAAAAAAGTGAAGTCTCTCTGTCTCTCAATCTCTCTATCTCCTCCCTCCCCCTCTTCACACACATGCATGCACACACACACACACACACACACACACACACGTACACACATACAGCACCTTTGTTTCGTTTTTTTTTAAAGATTTTATCCATTTATTTTACAGACAGGGATCACAAGTAGGCAGAGAGACAGGCAGAGAGAGAGGGAAGCAGGCTCCCCAATGAGCAGAGAGCCCTATGCAGGGCTCAATCCCAGAACCCCGGGATCATGACCTGAGCCAAAGGCAGAGGCTTTAACCCACTGAGCCACCCAGGCACCCCCCTTTGTTTCATTTTTAGGAGAGAAGTGCTGGTTTACCAAACACAGTTCTAGAACTGGACTGCTAAGACCAGAAATGTCCTTTCAACTGTCTTCTTATTTCCACTTCCCAGATATCTCATTTGGGTTTTAGGCTTGGGCCTTGGGAGAGGTTCTTAAGCTATGAGGGCAAACTAGAGCTGACCACGATGGCCTGTGGGTTTCTTCTCCCATTCATGGTACATTTTAGGACTCCAGTTACTTTCACAGCACCAGGTATGCTTTGACATATACTCCCAACCCAAAAGTAAGTCTGACACTCTTCACAGCAATTCACAAGAGTCAGAAAATCCAAGTATCACTTACTTTTTAGTAAATTGTCTTGAACAAATCTCTTCTCAGAAGCCTAAGAGAATAATCCTGTCCAGCCCCAAAGCTATACATTTATGCAGAGAGGCTGCTGGGATGACTGGGTTTTTATTTAATTCTATACACAATGTATGTAATCATATTATTGCATCAGGTTGCATGCATAAAATCCTACTTTCCTATAGTTTCACTCAGTTTATGCTAGAATTGACTGCAATTACATGGTGCTTTAAACAGTCTAAAGCACATGTTTATGTTAGTACCAGTTTTTCTAAACTCTGTACTGTCTTTTAATGAGCCATGGATCTGAGGTCAATATCCTTTCCTAGCACAGGCATTATACTCCTATTATAATATAAAGAAGAGAAGCATCCTGTTCAGGGAAACTGATTCCACTTAACCCGAGGATGCCAGGACTGCAAGTCTTAAACATGGAATAGTCTATTGAACCAGACCATATTTTATGAATTCTAAGTGCAATTTAATGCTGAGATGAAAGGCATTGCAAGCAAGTGCGGCTATTTCTCCTCCTCTGCTATGGATGCTAATTAATTAGCTGCCCTTGAGTAACTGGAGAAAGCTGAAGAAAAAAGAGATTATATACTCAGGAAAGGTCAGGTGTCTAAAGCTTAAAATGAAAGAATACATTTAAAAGTGTCATTAATTTTGGCATTAAACCAAACATGTAGATAAAAGAAGTCAAAAAAATAAGAAAAAATAAAAGAGAAAGAAGAAAAGAAAAAAATTAAAGGCTTTTCAAGGAGGTAGATGTCTGTTTAAATCAAGGAAATGAAGGCTGTTAATGATAAGGAAAGAAAAAAAAAAAAAAGCCCACAATAGGGGAAGATTTATAGCAGAAGGCAAAGACAGTCAATTTGTTCTAATGTCATTCTTAATCTGCCTTGAAATTTCTTAAAATTTAACATAACAAATTGTATTGTATGGCATTTTAGTGCTCCATGTACATTCAGTCTTAATAAATACAGCTGGCAGCTATTGCTGTCTATGCTGTACAATATTTCATCAAGTATAATTACCCCAAGTCCATACAGAAACAACTCCAAAGTTCAGTCACAAAGAGCACTATTTTTTCTGCCTAATGTGCAATTTAGTCTTAATATATACCTCTAGGAGGTTTTGTATCCTCCATTTGTCCTAGTGCTCTGGGAGGTTTAGCCTCATCCTTGAAACAATATCTCTAGTAAAATTATTTCATCTGCTTCTGACATTTGAAAACATATGTTCTAATGATGTGGAAAATGATTTTACAAGAAGTTAATTTATTTTATCAATTTCCACAACTTCTCTAGTTTTTTGACACATTTTTTCCCCCAGAGAGAATATTTAATGGAATTCTTTGACAGAAGACTCTCTCTTTTTCCCTCTTTCCCTCCCTCCCTCCCTCTCTCTCTTTCTTCCTTATGGTTATAAAACAATACTTGCCCAATTTAACCTTAACAAGGATTGTAAAAAAATAAATAAAGACAAAAAACAAAAGCAACACCTTAAAAATCTGAAGTATTATTATATCCTTTTTTGAAGTTTCTCTCATTGATGTCAATAAAATAATAAACATTAGAAAAGGAACAATGTTTCTATAATACATATAAAATATAATAATGATCTTTAAAGTCATTAAATTATACCACTGATAAAATATATGTAATATTCTATATTTCATTAAAATATCATCACTGGGGGCATCTGGGTGGCTCAGTCAGTTAAGTGTCCTACTCTTGATTTTGAGACTGAGCCCTGCTTAAGCCCCTGCTAAAATTTCTCTCTCTCCTTCTCCCCCTGCCCTTAGTGCCTCATTCTCAATCTCTCTTTTAAAAAGAAGGAAAAAAAATCATCACTAATTCACCTATAATAATTTCTACCTAAGACATGGTCACTTTAGTTCAAAGACATGAATGAGATGGGCTGCAGAGCAGGCTCATAAGAAAAAACCTTGAGAAACCAAATTGGGTTCACTACACTGATACTTTCCTGTACATCACT
Source organism: Taxidea taxus jeffersonii (assembly GCA_003697995.1). Lineage (NCBI taxonomy): Eukaryota > Metazoa > Chordata > Mammalia > Carnivora > Mustelidae > Taxidea > Taxidea taxus. Next base: position 106,334 of record ML112110.1, read on the forward strand.
GTTATAGAATAACTTCCTCATCTACTAGCCAGGATTTAGGGATAGATGAAAATAAAACTGCAGTAATTTACAGGATAAACTCAGCAACTTATTTTATTGGATAAAATAAAGTTAAAGTTACATTAACCAAGATAAATAATGCAGCTTAAGTAATAAAATGAACACTAATTTTATATTATAAGAGGTCAACAGAGTCAGTATTTTAAATTATCTTGATGTACGTACAAAGGTGTACAAATTTTTTCATAGACTCATCCCTACTCTATCATCTACTCTATTTCATTCAGACAAAATAATTAACTAGCCTTATCATGGAGTAATCATGTAGGCAAAAAACAAGAGCTGGAAGATGAAGTAAACTTTTAACATACAGAGATGGTACACCAAGACATCCTGGAGTATTGTCTTCATGCAATGCATGAAAATAAGGAAGTACAAGTTGATGCTAATTTTATGGTACGGTGATTTTTAGTTGGAAAGAAAATAATCACACTTACAGGCTTGCCTTATAATTTTGTGTACATGTTAAATATTTAATGTTTGTTTTAGAACAAAATGTATTGCCTTGCTTCTTTATGAAGCCTACCTTCATAAGTACCAATTTTTCTGTATATTTATCTAATACAATATTGTATTTTCCTCCAAATAGCACCTAGCATTTATTGTGCAAAAAGATGTCAATAAATAGTTGTTAGATAAATTAAGTTGTGTGCATAGGTATCTCTGCTAAGAAAATGTCAGTAATCTGTATTTCCTAGAGCTGTTCCAACCTACCTGCTTTCATAATCAGTGAAGAGACATCAAACTCTAGCTGTTCACCAATCCAAAATAGAAGTTTCAAGATAAACTCGGTTTCATCAACATTCAATCAATAGTTCATTACTTGATATATTTATTTTTCTCAGGGACAAAATGTGACTATCAATAGTTTTTGGGTTGTGCTCACATTTTTATTGAAATTATTTTGAAGCTGATTTAAGATAAAAAAATTAATTTTGTACTCTTATGATTATTATTTAGATATTTACAGAGGTCTTGAGTGAAAATGCCAAAAAATTAACAATGAATTTGTGCACTGAGTATAAGAATAATTTTTCGGTAAGACTGAATCCAGAGCACTGGAGGTTGGGATATTGTGAGGTTCAGCAGAGCACAATCCAAATAAATAAACTCTTACTAATTTATCACTAAAGTGCTACAACTGATTAAATAAAACATAGGTAATTCTATAAAAACAGTAATGGCTCACTCACTGATAGTCTTCGGCTTCCACGTCAGATCCCATACCTAATGTTAAGGTGGTTACTATAGTTCTAACATATATTGCACAGTTGAATATCTTTAGAATAACCATGTTGATATTCCCCTTCAATCCTAAGAAAGATGACAGTGACCCTTCCTGTGTGCAGAAAAGAGATTCTTTAGGAGAGAAGTTACATGCTGTTGTGTAAAACAAAAATGTGCACAGCAAGGAGAGGATCTGATCCCACAGATTTGGTATATGCAGTCAAATCCTCTCTGCACTGGGCAGGGGGTTAAGGGTGTGTGGAGACAGGTCAGTTTCATGGGTGGCATGCTTTAGAGCACAAAGAAGAACAAAAAAGGACTCTTCACATCCCCAATTTAAAACACTGTTGCTTGTTTCCTTACATGTGTCTACTTCAGTATCTTTATTTGTGTCTACTTCAGTATCTTTTATTTGATATTTGAAGTTTGGAGCCAAATCTGCGAAGAAGCACCAGGTAATGATCAGTATTTAAACGTGTTGGATGATGATGGTTTTTGCACCATTTTTATTTATGATTGCTAAATGGTTACTTTATATATATGTATATATGTATGTATATGTATATATGTATATACATATATATATGGTGTGTGTACACCATATATATATGTATATATACACATATATCTAAATACACACACATATATAATATTAATATAATTATATATTATATAAATATAAGTAATATATGTGTAATATATATTTATAACCTTCACTCTGTCCTTATGTTGTATGCTCTTTCATGGCTATGAGAATTTTAAAATCATTTAAAGCTCATTAGACGTACATTTTGGCAGATGAGTTAGAGACAAATAGGAAATTAAAAAGCCAATATAAAAAAGAAATCTTGGAGTGTCTGGGTGACTCAGTGGTTAAGTGTTTGCCTTCAGCTGAGGTCAAAATCCTAGGGTCCTGGGATCAAACTCCACATCAGGCTGCCTGCTCATCAGGGAACCTGCTTCTCCCTCTCCCTCTCTCCTACTCCCCCTGCTTGTGTTCTCTCTGTCAAATAAACAAAATCTTCTTAAAAAATTTAAAAAATGAATCAAAAATGATATGTGCTGCTTTAAATGTTTTACTTCAACTGAAACACACACACACACATCTTTGTCAATCTTCTGAGATTGGAACAAGGCTTTTTCTTTGAGTACATCCATGGGGAATTGGTGGACCACAGTTTTTCTTAAATACAATGTAACTGTGATGCATCATTTCAGCTTGGAGTTCTCCAAAGTGAAGTCTTCAATAAAGGGTTAAATTGGCAGGCTTTGCATGCTCAAATCCTATACATTCCAATGAAAGGACCTGTTCTTAACTGGCTCCTGAGAGGTAATTTCTAAACTCTTGGAATAACCTACTTGATAAGACTGTCTTTGTATACCTGAGACCTCAGGCCATGACATATAGGTTATGCTAAGAACACAGTATAGTGAATGCCTCTCTTCTCTCTCTCTTTCTTTCTTTTTAAATTTTATTTTATTTACTTTGGGCTCTGGAGCACTGTATCATTTTAACACCCAGCAGAGCTAGAGACTAACTAAATAGGTCAGATCAGTCATGTGGCCTCCGTACCTATGTGACTGAACTCCAATATAAACCCTGGACACAAGGTTCAAGTGAGCTTCCATGGTTGGCAAACATTATACATCTCACTTATCATTGGTGGGAGAGTTAAGTGTTCTCCATGCAGCCTCACTATGAAAGGAATGCTGAAACTCATGCCTGGTGTCTTCTAGACACTGTCTTATGTACTTTTCATCTTACTGATCTTAATCTGTATCTTTTTGCTGAAATAAACTGTAACTACGAGTATTACAGCTTTCTGAGTTCTGTGAGTCTTTCTGGTGAATCCTCAAACCTGGGCATGGTCTTGGGGATCCTCAAAACAAAAGTGAGAATTTAAAGATACTTACAAAATAACTTAATATAGAATAAATCTAGATTTTTAAAATTGTTTATCACTTTAAGTTGTCTTCTCATATCAACTTTGGCAGTTTTTATGGATTCTTTTCCAAAAGATTCAAGTTAACTTTAATTAATTTGATTAACTTATGAAAAGACCACAATTCTTTTCTTTTGCATTCATATTTGAAAAATTTTCAATGTCTTAATTTAAGTATTTAATGATTATAACAACCATTTCTGAACAAAAAGAGTATAATCCCTTGAAAAACAAATAACAAAGTGCTTTCCCTACTGCAGCAAGATAGAAAATATTTCCATTGAGTATTGATGTATGAAGGTAAAAATACCTTCCTCCCAGGGATTCTGACCATGGAATTCTGAGAGACAGACAGGGAACTGATATCTGGCATTTCATTATCAAAAGAAATAGTATGTTGTTTTGGAAGTTTGGTATTATAAAAATACTTAATAGAAAATAACTTTGGTACCTATATGATATCAATCAGTAGGGTTGGAAAGAAGCCAAAAAAAAAAAAAAAGCCTCTCAGAATAATTTATCTTTGCAATTTGAGGTAATTTTTTCTAGATAACGGAAATGCCTCAGTCAAAACTTTTCTTACTCGTTTTTTTTGTTCTCTAGCAATACTGCCCTGAACTTCTAAGTCATTTTTAATATAGCACATACATATTACATATAGAAACAAGCTCCTCCTGTATTTAAATGCTGTAGCTCTAGAATAAAAGGACATCTTTTCTTAGTGTGTTTTGTTTGTGTGTCTGGTGGAAGAGGAGATACTAGAAGAGTAATTTATAAAAACCTCTGTAAGGCACTCAGAGCACTAAACAGGACTTCTTCATGATGGTGCCTTCCAAGGGACATCAGTAGAACATAATACAAAAGAAAAAAAAAATGCTGCCTACCACTTGAAAATTAACAGGACAGGTTCATACAGGACATCCCATGACTACTAACTCTGGAGAAAGAATCCAGACAAATGACTTTTTCTCAAGTTATTATGGCCATATGTTTTACTCTCCAAGCCTGGAAGATCTGGGGATATATGATTACATATGTAAACAAACAAGAGAATTTCAATATAATCTATTAAGTATTACAACAGGTACAAATAAAGGGTGATTTTTAAAGGGGAGTACTATGCAGCCATAAAAAACAAAATCTTGCCATTTGCAATGACTTGAATGGATGGAACTAAAGGGTATTATGTTAAGTGAAATAAGTCCCTCAGAAAAAGACAATTACCATATGATCTCACTCATATGATGAATTGGAGAAACATAATTGGAGGATCATAGGGGAAGGGAGGGAAAAAATGAAACAAGATAAAACCAGAGAGGGAGACAAACCATAAGAGACTCTTAATATCAGGAAACTGAGGGTTGCTGGAGAGGAGGGATTGGGAGGGATGGGGTGGCTGGGTGATGGACATTGGGGAGGGTATGTGCTATGGTGAGCGCTGTAAATGGTGTAAGGTTAATGATTTACAGACCTGTACCCCTGAAACAAGTAATACATTATATGTTAACAAAAAAATTTAAAAAGGGAATATCAAAACCAATCTGCTGGAAAAAGGGAAGGGAATTTGGGAAAGTGTTAAAGAGGAATCAGCACTTGAGTTGAGTCAGAAAAAATGAGTGTACATTTGCCAGGTAGCAACAGGCTTGACGGACATACTAGGCAAACAGAGAGTAAAAAGAGAGCCATGGTGTATTTCAGGACTAGATGTGATTTGGGGAGGCTAAAGGATAGAGTATTTATGGAGATAGAGTGACAATAAATAAATCAGGGAAGGTAAACTTGGATTTTTCCATTGCAAAACTCCTTCAATTTATATACATAAATAAAACTTTCTTTGGGATATTTGTGGTTAGCATGTTTGCAAATGGAGCACTTGCTGCCATCCAACAACAATTCCCAATGGATAGGTTTGCCAAGATTTCACGTGGCTTCTGTGATGTAACACAAAATGAGACATTCTTAGGAGGAAATCTGAACCTTTATGAATGGCTCTGCCAAAAAAGATTGCACATATTTAATCCTTCATGGGAAACCAAGATATTAATGCCAGAAAGTATCCAAGAGCATATGATTGGGTGTTGCAGAGCTATGAATAGGTCAATGTTTTCAGATTGGAGATTACTTCATGACAACATGAAGTCTACTATAAAAAGGTCTTTCCCTCTAATCCAGTACTTAAGCAAGAAAGAACTCCACTACCAGTGATTCCCAAATAGCTCAACAGCCACAAAACTGAGAAAGACCTGAGAATTTAGGAAAGTGATAGAAAGGAATTTTGAAATTAAGAAATTTTTAAAAAGCAGTCTTTCAGTTTGATTTAGTATAGGCCATTAATACTTGATTAGATTTTACTGAGAGTTCAGTGGCATTATTTTTGAAAAGGAATCTTGATATTTAGCAACAGACATTTCAGCTTGAAAGAAAAAGCCACAATATTTTTAATTAAGTATATGTTGGTCATAGTAATCCTACATGAGAAAAAAGATACTTCCCCATTACTAATTATTTGGCAAAATTTAATTGGACTAAATTGGCATAAGACTATAAAAAAAAAGTTAGCCAGGGACACCTGGGTGGCTCAGTTGGTTAAGCGGCTGCCTTCGGCTCGGGTCATGATCCCAGCATCCAGGGATCGAGTCCCACATCGGGCTCCTTGCTTGGCGGGGAGCCTGCTTCTCCCTCTGCCTCTGTCCACCACTCTGTCTGCCTGAGCTCGCAATTTCTCTCTCTCTAAAAAATAAATAAATAAAATATTTTAAAAAAAAAAAAAAGTTAGCCAAAGTGATAGTTCAAACCACAAAAGGTCCATTTAAATGCTACATGCTAGTTACATATAAATAAAAGGAAGTGAATTAAAGAACATATGTGTGACTTAAAATCTCTAAAATTTAAGAACATATATGTGACTTTGAACACTTCTAAAATTTAACATATTTAAACTGCTGCCCAAAAGGTGGATATTTATTTTCTTTGACATTATTTCCTGAGTCAGGCTTAAGTATGTATTCCATAATTCTGAAAAGCATAACAGTCAGTGATGTATCAAAGGAATGCTGTGGGTTCATATATGCTGCTTCCCAATTTTACAAGCCATAGCAACATTACTTAATAGTAATAAGCTGACTTCTGCCAGTACAGTCTTACACTTGCCTGAGGCAGGAAAACATATAACACTTTACAAGAAGAACATTTGAATATTTACCATTTTATATATCCTTCCTGACTTCAGAGAAGAGGTAAGGAAAAAAAAGCCAATTGCACTTTAGAAAAATCCTTCATTGAGGAGACATTTTTAGTGAATAATATTTCAAAGACTGTTCAAGGGTGAAGAAATGTTTTATAAACAATAAATATTTTAGTGGCTTCCATGGTGAAAATTTCATAGTATGGCTTTTTGATATGGTCTACTTTCATTCTACTGAAATTCCAATATCTACAACCATTTCTAAAAATACAAATGATAAGAGTTTTCCTACCAAGCTTAAGTTGTCTTTAAACTCCCACATCAGTTATACTTTCTCTAGAATCAAATAGGTTTCTATGTGCAAATTTATCCATAGCATTAAAAATATTTACCAAACTGACTTAAATAAGTGAGTATATAAAAATATGCATTGCTACATAATAACAAAAAATTAACTGCATAGAATATATGAGCCATAAATAGATATTTAATTTTAAATACTAGGTTACTGAAGTTAGTAACAAACTACAAGGTACAGATTTACAAGTTCCAGAAGGCATATTTTCAACATTGGGTATAACTGAACCCCTAAACTTTGATCAGATTTTCCAAACTCTAGAATCAAGTTGGAATTGAGACTTAGAATGTTTCTAGCACACTAAGACTGCAGTTTCTACTCCCTGATAGCCCATAAGCTTTTGAGAAATTCTCTAGAATGCTAGAGTTTAAATGTTTAAGTGTGGTTAAGTGAAGATTCAAGTTCTCATCTAACAAAAAATTAAAGTTAAGACAATCTTAGGGAGGAAATGACAAAGTTACTAACCACAAGTTAAGATCCCTGAGTAGGGAGAAATTCTGATGACCTTTGTTGCCCCTTGAATAAGCAATCTATAGCTGTATCTTGGGTCAAAGAAACAAAGTTCAAACTGTAAACCAGACTCAGTCTAGTTGGCTCTCTGTGTAAGCTGCCCTGATACTCAATAGTTAGGATTCACAATGAAGGCTTGAGTACAGGTGATGTCAAAGACTCACAGGGACACTTTGAGTAATAAACACAGACCAACAATGTCTTCACACCATTTTCATGCAAAGGAAGATCAGTGATCCCCAAACTACTGTTTGCCTTTGATAATTCCTATTAGTCACTTTGAACTTCAGTGTAGTATCTAATGTGTTTTAAAGTGTATAACATGCCCAAGAAACAACTTCAGTTATAAAGGATAATTTTCATTTATTCTTGGGTTTCATATGCAATTTAAAATTTGGAAAAATAAATCTTCATTAAGAGAAAAAAACTCGAGAGAAAGATTATGTGTCTTTTTTATCTCCATTCTCTAGAAGCTAGATAGCAGGTCATCTAAACCAAAAATTGAAGAGCAGGATATATCCATTTTATAGGAGATAAGGAATGATGACCCAGACTTGTCAAAAATTAAGTAGTTTTGGAGATAAAAAATCAGATGTATGGCAGGGTTTTCTTTCCCTTTCACTGGAAAGAGTCACGGTTTCAGGAGAAAAAAAAAATCTCAAAATTCTTGAAAAACCTGGCAAGAAACAAAGAGTTTTGCCACAAGAAAAATGAGGGATTTCATTTTTATTGAAAGCTCATGATTGCTGAGGTTACTTAGAAAGAATAACAAATAGAAAAAGATATGAAACTGACTCACTGACAAGGAATCAAGAATATGCTCCAAGGCAGAGAAGAACCGAGAGGATTATGTCAAAGGATGCATGAGATTAGAAATATTATTTGATTATTTTTACTAATTAATTTTTAATTCATTTCAAAAGGGTTTCAGAAGACTTTCTAAAATAGCTACAATACCAGAGCACAAAATTAATGAGTGGAAAAAAAAAATGGAGAAAAAGAGAAAGTAACCACTGAGAATTCAATAAGGCTCTGATTGGGGTTTGTATACAGAAATAGATAAGCATAAATTCTAGGGTTGCCTGAGCTGGGAAGCAAATTCATCTTCCACTTTTCCAGGATTCAAAGCAAAATGGGACACAAGGGCAATGAGGTGCTAATTCTTTCTTTTATTCAGTCATCCTTCCTCAGGAAAACCCCTGAAGGAAAAACAGAAGCTTTGGGCTTGTTCAGGTCATGGAAACTGTGAAAGTTCTTCAGGCAAAAGCCAGGCAGGAAGATGGCAGCCAATATGTGGAAAGCAAGGAGCTGTGCCATGGGCTTCTTTGTGCCACATTTACATTGCTAGGAATAGAAGACACAGTCCAGCTGACTATCAATGATATGGATGCTATTTACTAAGACACTCCCAAGTGTGGGATGTTGTGGGATTCTCAGCCACCATCTGCATCCCACTCTTCTGATCCCTATCAGGCTCAAGCACTATCTATACTGCCAGGGAGATAGCTTCCTTGTCTCTGCACCAATCTCAGCTTTGCCCCTCCTTTTAGCCTTTCTGTTTCTCTTTCTGCCCAGCTCTTTGTACCCTGTCCTATGAACCCCCATCCCACCATGACAGACTTGAGTGAACTTTGCTCTATGTCTCTTTGCCTCCAAGAAACAACTCTTGGCTGTCGTACTGTCTGCCTTGCTCATTCTCCTATACCCACAGCTCGTGAATAGACACCGAAGCTGCACTGCACCTTCTCCTGCAGATATCTGTCCTTTCTAGAACATCATTTTTTTCTTACCTTAGATTTTTTTTTAATTTTATCTTCAAAATGCTTTGCAGATTCATTTCATCACCAGAATGAACCCTGTAATCAGTAAAAAGTCATCCTCTTTAGTAACTAACTGAAGGTCATTTCCTATATTATTTATTTTCTTTGTGAATATTGAAATAAGAGCAAGCTTTTAATAAAAAACACTGCAAAACTATGTACAATTCCCTAAATACACTATGATATTTCTTCCTTCTATGATTTTGCACATGTTATTTCCTTTTTTTCTGGAAAGCCTTCCCATAATATTTTTACCTGGAAAATACCCTTCCTTTAAGACTCAGCTAGGAGATCCTCATTTCTGGTAGATATCCTGAGACATCTTAGGTCCTGTTTTTGTATCACTACTGTACATAGAGTATTCACTGGTGGAAATGAATCTTTCAGATATACACTAAGGGAAATGAATCTCTCACATATGCGCTAATGGGAATGCATCCCTCACATATATGCTAAAGGAATTTCTTACATATATGCTAATGGAAATGAATCTCTCACAGCAATTAAATACATGTTTCTTTGTTATGGACTTCTTAGAAGACTAGTACCCAGGATCAAGCAAAGGTCCCAGAATATTGGTATACAATAAATATTTGCGAATTGAATGGAATTTTCTGAAATTGCAATCTCTTACACAAATAACATGTTAAGAGTGCTTTCAAAAGATAGTACTAAGCTGCCCATGACAATCTATTTCTTTAGGTTTAAATCAAGAAATTATAATTATTCCAACAGAATTACATAGACTCTTTGTTTCAGAGTCATTTTAGAACAAAAAGTCCATAAAATGTTTGAAGAGCTAATCACAATTCTCTACTCAGTGGTATTAATTCTCAAGATCTTTGATACTAAACTTCTTTAAAAAGTAGCCTAAGCTGATAGTATAGAATGAGCCACAATACAAGTCACATTCTAAAGCATTAAAAAAAGCCTCACAGTTGTTAGAAAAAAAATTCATAAGGAAATAAAATTCTACTTTACATAAATGTACATGTTCATGTACAGCTGAGTAATTCCTTAGAAAATATTCTATATTCCCTTCTTCCCTCTAGAATTAAGTTCACAAGCAAGTACTAAATTCTGGTTTCATGGAATTTTAAAAAATCAAACAATCTTGCCTTATCTTGCAAGATAGATAGATAAATAGATAGAAGGCAACTACCATCAGCATAACAAAGTGTATTGACATTTACACATTTAATAACCTTTTCCATAATAAAATATCCTGTATATACTTTGGAGTTTTATTTAAAAAGTGAATGACATACTCAGATCCGTATTGGTGACAAGAGATCTAGTCACCATGAGGACCAGGCCTTCAACTTGGGATCTGCTTCTTAATATCCTTTTAAAACACAATAGGGAATCTTTTATTGATCCATTATTATTTGATTCAGGTCTGTTACAAAGCATGAAAAAACTGCCTAAGAGCTTGAGCCAACCAGGTGTCATGCAGGTATAGAAAGGATGCTCTGGAGTGTCTTGGCCTAAATATAACATGGAGAAAAATGTTTCAGAGGTAGTTCTCATTCTTTTGGATTAAAAAAAAAAATACTCACCATATAAAACAAATAATACAAACAATGAAATGAGGAATATATACAAGACCAGAGAGACATATTTATAAATAAAAATAACAGTCTTTTAATTTCAACTTTTCATTCCCCAACTTCTTCAGTGGTTTTATCTACTGTCTACCCCCTTCTGCATCAGTTCCCCACAGGAGACCTGGCTGCCTTCAAAATTTTCTTCACTTAAAAAGATTAGGTTAAGGGGCTTACTGTGCTCTTGATTTAGTGTCAATTTAACATTGAAACAATCTTGAAAGAAGCCCGCTTCCCTGCAGGGAGCTGTTGGAGAATTGGCAAAAAGGACCAGAGAAAGAATTGTAAATGCTTGCCTCCCATTCCTCCTAGAGAGCCTCCCCTGGTGCCTTCAACTTCATTAGAAAAGCCAATTTAGGCTTTTTAAATGGCTCCCAAAACTGACTTTTCTATCCCAGTGAATAGTGAAATTGACCTCTTTGTAAAGCACAGCAAGGGCTTAGAAATTAGCCTAGAAGACCCTCAGCACCTCCCCGCTCACCCACCTCCAGAGACCAGGAACCAAGAGCCCAGGACCTCTTCCCTGGAACCTGTTTTTAAGAAGCCTACCCTAAAAGTTTTTTATAGCCAGTGACTGGTCTCTTTGGCATTTTTTTTCAAATTCTGCATGTAATTCTCTGTTATCATAAAGCGTACAATGCTGTGATGACCAGCCGACCTGCGGGACTTGACAGAGCTAAGGACTCGTCAGGAACCATCTGTTTAGATCCATAACTGAGACTACAAAGCTCTAAGTGCACCTCTGCCCTCCAATGTGTCTCATTTCCTTCTCATCTGAACATTATCTTTAGCTGTAACTGTCACTACATTTTCTAGCAAATTCTAAAAGCCCAGGGGGGAAAAAAACTCAAAGGAAAATGATAGCCCTTTTGACACCAAGACTAGAATATGTTTTTGAAACATTTTAGGGGGAAAAAAAAAAGACCAGTGGGTCCAAAATGCCTAAAAAGGGCAGAATTTTCATTGTTAGTTTTAGTTTCTCAGGATCCACATAATTCAGCATATGTCACAAGGTCCATGTTTGGAACACATGCTACTAGAACAATTTCCCCTGATTAATACTTTAATAGTCAAATTGTACCTTTTTAATAGGGTCCAACAATTAGAATCAGGAAGGGATAGGGAGACCACTAAAGAAAATATCAGGGCAGGTACCCTGAGTCTCAAAACCATTCCTAAGATTGCACCTACTTACCCAATGACAATCTAGATTTAGAAACAACACAATCATAGCATCCTAGTCACCTCATTTAGGGAATCTCAATTTATCCTGTGACTCTTGAGTAAACTGCTTTCATTCTCTCTTCTCCATAATTCCTCAGGCCAATTCAGGAAACAGGTGGATATTTCACAGGAACAAAGTTCCTGAACTAATGACTTTAGATTACAAATTCTCCTTTGTTCATACCTTCCCTTCAAGGAGCTCTGTGTAAGCTCTAAGAAAGAAATGTAAGGGAGAACCAGTAGGTTAGGTTCTACTTCTGACTCTGCCACTCATCATAGACAGCCCTTCACCTTTTTGGACCTCATTGTCTCCTCTGAAATGCATGGGATGTGTTATAGACAACCTGGGCACCACCTTTTGACTTAAAACCTATGAAAAATTACTCAGTGTTCTTAAAACAGATTAATACTGAATCTTTACACAGAAAAGGACCTTATGGACCATGTGAAATGATTCCTTTGTCCCATTAGAGACCTCTATTCAGAAACCACAAATGGAATAAATCAGGTTGGGTTCTCAGCTGCCTTATCATTACTTTAAATAGATTAGTGGAAACAAATAAAAATGACTGGAAGAGAAATAAACATTTAAGGCAAAAAGGAATACAGAATATTAATAGAAAGTATCCCTCCTACCATTTTATAATTCACTTCCCTCCATTTGCCAATAAGACTTACCAGTGAGTTTAAAAATATTCTCAGATTAAATTTGCTAAAATATTCTCCATTAAATTACTTAACATGCCTGAAAAATGTATTTGCTTTTACTAAATGTATGGGCATACCAGCTGAAGTCCCTCAGGAAAGTATTTTTCTCTAGTAGGAGATAAAACTCAAAAACAACAATTTTCTTCATTAAAACCTACATATCATTATCAGTCCAGTTATAACATAGAGACTTTGCAGGTTGCTTGTGGGTGTGTGGGGAGGTGTGTAGGGGGTAGATAATCTCCAAAAATTACAATGCAATTTATTGTATCTAGAACACCTTCTTAATCATTTATTTTTTTTAGTGTTAAATGACCCCTATGCCTGTGTGGTAAAAATTATAAAATCATCTATATGTTGTACAAAGCAACACCTGGAAAAATAACCTCAACTATGAATACATCAAAATCATTGACCCTGCTTCAGTATTGTACATAGATAGGGAGTTCTGAAATTGAAGTCCAGCAATAAACCAGGAGACTGAGGAGTCCTAAACATGGAACTAATTCTGAAACATCTCTGCCAAAGTCAAAGCATGTGTTCTGTTAGCCAGGAAGTCCAAAACAAATGATTTTGCTAAACTGAATAACTATTCTGTCTCCCTAAAAATAAATTTTTAAAAAATTAATACATTGAAAAAATTTAATAACGCTGAAAACATTTTTCCCCATGCAAAAGATCTGAATGTCTTAGTTCTTAATGTGTTTTTTAAGCAAAGGATCAAGTATAATGCAGCTGTCACTTTCCTCATGCAATTATCTATAAATTAGCAGTTCATTTTTAAAATACTATGCATAAGCCTATGATTGGAAATAACTGGTTGAAGGAAAAATAAGATGTTGTATTGTGTGGTTAGCAGCATGCCACAAAGCCAGGAACCTATCCAACGCATATGATTTAATAAATTGTGCAGCAGAATTTAACTCTGTTACATAAAGCTCATTAAGGCAGCTATAGTGCTCTAGCCAGCAGAGCACTAAGTTATCTATGATCTATAATCCAACCGCAACCAAATCTTAACTATCAGGCATAGGTCTCAGTAGTCACATACATATCATTCACACAAATGAAGCCCATGTTCTTATCAGGATGTTGGATTGCAAGGGACAGAATGGGCCAGAAAGAACTTAAACCCAGGTCAGAGGTCAAGTTCCAGGAGAACAAGCCAGGATTTTGAGAATTAGACAATTGCCCCAAGAGGTCAGAAAGCCACAAGAGAACTTCATAAGAGGTCCTCATAAAACGACCAACCTCCTTCCATAACTGTGCCAGGCGGCTTGAGGAAACAATTATAAAATGTGGCTTCTACCCCCCACAGAGCAAAAATCTAGCTGAGGGAACAGACCATATCTACATATCAGTGCAAGGCGATAATGGACCCAGTGCTTAACTCTGTAGCACAAACACTCCTTTTTCCCACCTTGTACTAATTTCTACGTCCTACACAAACTACACCACCAGTGTCTACGCAACTTTACCACTTCACTGCTTACACCCAAACTGTCTTACCCTGTCTATTCCACCCCCGTATTCCTGTCTTATCATCAGCTACTACTTGCAAAACTCTGGACATTTCAAAATGAGGCACTACACAGTCATCCATTTTTGCACATCTCAGTTCACCAACCCCTTTGCCAGCCAGCTAGCTGAGAAGCCTAGTGAGGGAGCAAATTGGATAACACCAAGGATAGCCATGCGAAAGCAGGTTTACAGTTCCACTCTTTTATTGTAAAATTACTTATTATATTACTTCCTTTGCATGTTTTCCTTGCTTTTATAAAAGTACTTACTTCCAGCAAGGAAGTCGATAAAACCTTGTTTGCAGTCCAGCACACTCCATTGTATGCATTTATTCTTTGAATGGTAAGTCAAAGAGAGTGCAACACAATAGGGAGGTTGGCAAGCTGTCACTTTCTTTTAGTTTAAAAGTATGTCAGTTATAGTTTATTATCCCAATGATGAATTTTTTAAAAATTTCTTAGAATCTCATCATCTACATGTTGATGTCAGTTGTAAGCAGCCTAAGTTGTTATTAAATTATCTGTTGTACAATGCTACATAATTTCCAAGAAAACAAGACATTCAAATAATAAACTTCTAGTGAAAAGACCTCTGTGGCTAAACATAGGCCAAGTAACCGCAATCCTGCCCTCCCCAATGATACTGCTTAGCTTTTCCCAACCAACACCATCAGCCTCATTCCTGGAAAAACTAAATTTATGAAGTTGTCATTAATTAAAAAACAAAAGTCTGCTATCAATTGTGAAACTGAATTATATATATTAGTATATAAATCAAAATAATACTCTAACAGAATACGTAAGCTAAATTTATTATTTCTGGCAGTAGATTTTAATCACAGGATAATGTTCTGTTCATCTTCTCTTAAGATCCCATCCAATTAGATAAAACTATCAATCTCAACTGAAAAAGGTTGGAACAACATATTCTTAGTGAGCTTTTCTATATGATTAAATGACAAAAGCTTATTGTTTTTCATTAGTTTATGTGGTTAAACCATACACTGGGAACCTATAAGAAAAACAGGAACTTAAGTGTCCTTACCACACACATGCACATACACACACAGAAAAGGAATAAATCATGTGAGTTGATAAATCTGTTAATTACCTTATCTTGGTAATCATTCCACTGTGTGTGTGTGTGCGTGTATGTGTGTGTGTCTATCCAAACACCATGGGGGTGTCTAGGTGGCTCAGTCAGTTAAGTGTCTGCCTTGGGCTCAAGTCATTATCTCAGGGTCCTGGGACAAGCCCTGCATCAGCCTCCCTCCTTAGCAGGGAGTCTGCTTCTTCCTCTCCCTCCCTCTCTCTCTCTCTCTCAAATAAATAAATAAATCTAAGTTTTAAAAAAGTAATAATAAAACGCCACACTGTACACTTCAAGTATATACAGTTATATTTGTCAACTATCCCCTGACAAAGTTGGAAAAAAAAAAACTCAAGTTGAAAGGAATCCGTCTTTCTTTCGTTCTTTTTTTTTTTTTTTACATCAAGATAAGCAACCGCAGTCATCTCATAAGGGCAACTGTTTGTCTGAACACACCCTTCCAGTAAAAGAAAATAAAGCAGTTACAGATCTTTCAGCTTTTTTAGACACACTCCTGATGCAAATGTTATTTTGATAAATTTCAAGTCAAATAATTTTTCATGAAATATTTTTCATAGAAAAAAAACATAGATGAGATAAATGTTTAAGTACCTTACACCAAAAGGATATGTCATCATTTCTCGCTCCAGCATAATTCCTGTGATGAGGCTGCAATTTTAATTTCCAGAGATGATTCTACCACTCCTCTCTCAAAAGATTTTTTCCTACATTAGAACCACTCATTTCTATAACCAAACCCTAGATGTCATCATTACCAATATCTAGAGTCTCTGTACTTCAGTTGCAAGTATCTCATTTCTCAATTTTTCTAACTCACTTCCTGTCACTAACAATTTTTAGACTTCATCAGGATAAACTGAGTAGTCCATCTCCTGGCCTAAAAATCTCTGTGTGATCTTTCAGACTTGATGCTAGGCAGTTACAAAGGCTTAACCTGGCTGGCCTCACAGGGATAGGCAGCCCTCCCCACACCAGACCTGATGCACAGCTCAGGCAAGACAGTCTCTGAAGGGATCTGTTGTGAGGGACTCGGGAGCCCAAGGCCAGCCATGCTGTCAGACATATCTATATTCTTGGTTCAGCACCACTATTCTGAGGACTTTTTATTTTTTTATTTTTTTAAAGCTTTTTTTTTTTAATATTTTATTTATTTATTTGTTAGAGAGAGAGCGAGCACAGGCAGACAGAGTGGCAGGCAGAGGCAGAGGGAGAAGCAGGCTCCTGAGGACTTTTTATTAAGAAATGTTGGGCTAAGCCCTTCCTTGGGAATGTCTGCCTAGACCTTCCTATTGGGAGGAACAGAAAGGAACCTTGAAGAAGTTTTTCTTCACACTGCTAGTCCTTCCTTTTTGTCCTTTTCCCTGGGTCCTGGGACCATAAGACTGTAGTAACCTTTTATTTGGGACTCCCTCTGGTAGTAAAGCGATTCCTCATATCTTTGTTGATCACTGATCACCCAGCCAGCACTGTTCACATGGAAATATGGAATAGGGATGTCAGTGCTTTCTTTGGTTTAGTCTCTTGTTTATATTTATAATCAGTAAGTGGTTAAAGGTTTGACTTAATTTTTATTTTGGCTTATTGTCTTAACTGGCTATTCTGATACCTGGCAGCCCAACTCAGTTCTCTCCCAACTCAGCTTGGCCCCTAAGATCGGCGACAATCCATTGGACTACCACTGGTCAACATAGACTACTTTATCTTTTCATGTCCTTGCCTCCTTTCTTGAATATCGTGGTTGGTATTTACATACAACCTCTTGTTCAAACTTCAAACTACCTTGAGTCTCTGGCACTTTATCATCTCACTTGAGAAAAACACACACTTGGTAAAAACATCTTCCCACCTACTCTATACTTCAACCTGTGCAGTTATGAATGTGTCTGGAGAAAAGGTCATATCCATGCTGACCAATGTCACTTTATATCCACGATCTCTATCCCCAATGTACTCCTAACACAGGCTACCAATTGTACTGTACATGCCCAATACTTTCATTTTCCCACATGCCTCAGGGACTATTAGATACATTTGTCTCCTATTAATGTCTGAAAACTTCTCTTCCATCCTTATGTTTCTCTGGCAGCCTTGCTTTCTATTTTAATAATAAAATATAAGTAATCAGAAGGTATGCAAGCTCCCACCTCATATCCACCTTCTTAGCTTAAGTTGCACCTGCATATTCTGAGTCTGCCCCATGATTATGGGTGAACCCTATAAGCTCTTAGCTAAAACCAACCTTTTAATTGCGCACCAGATCTCAACCCTTCTTGACTACTCAAGGGCATCATTCAACATTTCTTTCTTTTTTCTACATAGTTTCTTCTTCTTAACCTTTTTTCCCATCAGCATACAAACATGCTGCTATATCTCCCATATTAAAAAAAAAAAGAAAAAAAAAACCTGTTTCTTCATCAACAATGCTCCTTTCTCTACATCCCTATGTAGTAAAACATCTTTTTTTTTTTTTTTTGTAGTAAAACATCTTAATAGATTTCCCTGTACTCTTGGTCCTTAAATTGTCTTTTCTATTCTTCTCTAAAACTGTTCCAATCAAATTTTACCTTTATCTCTCTATCAAAATTTCAGCTGTCATGTCACCAACAACATCCTTGTTGTGTAATGATGGTCATTCAACCGTGATCTAATAACTAAATAATTAGCAAGGTTTTCAGAAGTGGAATTATAATTTGCCTCTCTAGTTAAGATAGGATACAAGGGTGATAGGTTATCTTCAGTCTATGCCCATGGTGATGCCACATACTAACTTCTAAAGCCTCAAAGGGGAGAAGAAAGTTTAAGCTTACTAAATGAGGAATCTGGCTCAGTCTTTGGACATTTATATAATAAAATGGAGGCATCAAGTTATAAGATGCCATTGTAACTTATGAAATGCACTAAATGGAGAAGTTGTATGGCTTATCTTTCCCATAAATGCACAATACTGAGGTAAATATGATATTAACAATTCTTCTCTGTGGTATATCTGGTATTCCTTCAACTTGGCCAGAGGGAAGCATATTTCAAACTCCATGACCCTAAGATCACTAGTCAGTCAGATTTCTATAGAACTATATCTTTGTATGTATTTCCATTGTAAGTAAAGAATTTCTCTTTGTCTAAACATATGTTCTAAATTCTATTAACCCTTTCATTCCATCCTATAAAAAAATGAAGAGCATTCTTTTTTAAGAAAACATCTGGCCAATTATATTTTTGCCCAATTTATTACTCATTTGTTTTTGCCCTAGATCATTGGCAAGGAACTAAAATCTTTGATTCTTGAATTGCAGCAGGTGTGTTTTTTTTCTACCTCAGATCATAATCTCTTCTTAGAATCTTTCTGTGAAATCATTGTGTTTAAACATCAGTGAAATGTCTTAAATTTATATTTTTCATGCTAATTTTCAGTATAAAGACTAGGGCAAGAATATTGTTAATATTGTGTATAATAATGTTGATAATCAGATGATTTAAACATTCACTATTTCAGAACATGTTAAGATCATATATCAGGCAGAGCTAAGACTGAAAACAACAGAAATTTGCTCTGTTACCTTAAGCCATAATGAAATTTATTAGGGAGATTTCAGGGCTGATGAGAGGCTACAGGGCCATTCTTAGAGACCTGGTGGGAACAAGTGAGCTGGAAAAAGGCAGCAGAAATCACAGAAAAAGTCACATGAGAACAATCTAGTCAGCATGCCATTCATTGTTAATACAAGTTCTGCATGAAAGTGTCAGAAAGGTACAGATGACAGCCATGATTACCCCTGACTGTCTTAGGCAAGAGGAGACCATTCTGTTTCCGCAATGTTTAGTGAACACTCCCCCATATCTTGTGCTTGCACAGTAGGGGGTGCCCTAAAAGGGAATTGGTATAACCAAGAAAATCATGAAGGTCAACTCCAGGCCATCCTTGAAGGAATGCCTCACAGATCCAACCACATCAAAGGCAACCACATGCCAACAGGTGCAATAAGAAGAAATGAGCATCAGAAACAAGAAACACCTTGGGGATGAAATATAGTAACAAGATGGATTAATTAGCAAGGAAAAAGATGAGGTTTCAAGGAAAGGAAAGGGTCTTTGCCCTTTTTTTTTTTTTAAGATCTATTTATTTTAGAGAGAGAGAGCATGAGGTGGGGAGGGGCAGGAGGAGAGGGGGAGAGAATGAGAGAAACAGAGTCCCTGCTGAATGCAGAACTGACAAGGGGCTCATTCAGGGGCTCATACACACCTACATGGTCGGCTCCACATGGGGCTCCATGAGGGGCACCTGGAGGGCCTCCACCCAGTGCTTGATCCCACGATCCCAAGATCATGATCCCAGTGGAAATCAAGGGTGGGACATTCAACCAACTGAGCCACCCAGATGTCCCAAAGGCTTTGCCCTCTTGTTTGCCAGGTATATATTGATGTATGTGAAATTGTGGATTTTGTTTTGAATACCAGCTGGAAATTTACCCTTTCTCTCTACTAGATATTTTGTGAATCATTGTTTATATTCAAAAGTCAGGGACTGGTACCTCCACCCTGATGTAGAGAACAGAATCAACTGTGAAGAACCTGAAAATCTGTCCCTGTGGGGTATTTCCTTCCAAACCCTATCGTAATAAACATCTGCATAGGTTGACAGTGAACTACTGCTGTTTCTCAAACATGAGTAAGTATAAGGAACATGTAGATATTATGATAGATCAACATAAAATAAATTAAACCAGATCAGATTATTGTAAAGAAGCTCTCACTCACACTGACAGTTCACCCAAGTCAGGTCTAAGTTAGGAGTTTGAGAGACTTATTTGCAAGCCTACTTATTGAAGATATTCCTGACTTGTAACTCCATTCTTGTCACCTATTGTCTTTCAAAGGGGCAGAGGCAGAGAGAGAAGCTGGCTCTCATGATCCTGACAGCATGACCTAAGCCTAAGGCAGGCATTTAATGGACTGACCCACCCAGGCACCCCCATCTTACTCTCTTTCTGACCCTTTCAAGGGTATTCCTATTCTTTAATTAACACACATTACTTAGTCATGGTGTTCCAAACTGCCAAAATGTAGTGACAGAAGTGTCACTTCACATCAGCTCCACAGCCTGGGACAATGAATTTTAAATCTGAGAAGTTTCATGAAGAGTGTCCCAACAGCCTACCTCACCCACCACCATCATATTGGTACTTCCAAACAAGGCTACTTGCTCACAGACAACAAATATGTATTTGAAATCTCAGGTTTTTAATTAATAGGCTTTTCTCAGATACCTTACAATAACATTGGTATGTTTTGCAGTGAGTTGTATTCAGTGGTTAGACCATAATACTAGTACAGCCTGATTTACTGTTAAGAGGACATCATGAGAGGCAAAGAGGACAGGATAAATTTAAACAGATTGTTGAGAAATCTAGGGATGTCAGAGCTTCAGGAGTACAGAAGTAACACGGGTTTCCAAATTCAGCAATGAGCCCAGTGAGTCCTAGTGAACAAACTAGTACAGGGTTTGGTGCAGGGTGTTTGGTGTTTACAGATATAGTATACATCTATCCAGATATAAATATTTACAGATACATGAGATATATTTTATGTAGAGATATACGTTTATAGATATATGAGATATATATATGGATAGATAATATTATATATCTATAGATAGATAAAGATATCTCAAATTCTCTAAGGCAGTTTAATTTCCTAATAATGTCCCATTATCCCTGAAAGAATAAGTGTGGCAATTATCTACATTCCTCAGAATTAGTCCTAGAATAGAAAGAGGCTCCTCTCTCTGAGACAGTGCATTGTGGCCAAGGCCTGAAGCATATAGGAGACAGGAAATGTTCTAGCACTGAAAGAAAGCTAATCCAGGTTAGATGTAAATGGGCCCACACAGCCTCTGCCTTTTGCCAGCAGCATGAGACTAACAAGGCAGAAGTGTGGCCAGTCTCTAAAATTCTACCATTTGGGGAAGACCAATATAAGAACATTTTCTTCAGCGTATGGAGGGATATGTTGTATCCAAAATCTAGCACTTAACTTTCAAGGAATGACTGTCCCTGAAACAAAAGGAGAGTGGTACCCCTTCCCAAAGCCAAGGAGGGCACACCAGTAGAATTAACCAATAGAAGGAGGTGTGTTTTACAGTGCAGAGGATTCAAGGCTCATTAGCAACACAGGATAAAACACGATGGCAAATTAAGAAGGCCAGACCGACAAACCACAGGAACTCGTTCCAGAACACATATGAGACAAACTAAAAAACTAACAAACTAAGGCATGATGAGGGCGAGGGAGATAAAGATGGAGTGGGGGTGATGAACGGCACATGAAAACACTTTGAGAGAGCTAATTTTCAGCAACAAATCAGTGGAAGACTTCTGTCAGAAGAATGTCACTGAAAGAAAATGAAATCGCATTTTATTGCATGATAAGTACGATGATATATGAACTATATGAATTTAGTAAGCTATCCCTTGGGACATCTACTTTATTTAAAACATTTAACCAAGGAATTTATGGTCTCCATCACTTTACAGAACAAATGAAAGCCATCATATAGAATTCCTGTAACTTCTTACCACAAAACTTGCACCTTTATACACTTTTGTGTATTTTTTTACCATTTCTTTCTATTACTGCAATGGATTGAAAAATTCTGTCCCCCCAAAATTCATATGTTGAAACCCTAATCCTTAAGATGAATGTATTAGGAGGTGGAAACTTTGGGAGGTAACAAGGTCAGGAGGGTAGAGCTCTCATAATGAGATTGGTGTCCTTATAAGAAGAGGCACCACAGAGCTTGCTCTCCCTCTCTTCCTCTCTCTCCCTCTCCCCCCTACCCTACTCTCTTTCTCTGCCTCCACCACATAAGCACAGGAAAAAGCTGCCATCAGCAAGCCAGGAAGAGGGTACCTTCCAAGAACCAAATTGGTGGCACCAAGATCTTGCACTTCCCAGCCTCCAGAAATAAATGTTGTTTTTTAAAGCTACCCAGTCTGTGGTATTTTTGTTAGACCAGCCCAAATAGATTAATACCATTACTGTGGGAAAATTCAATTTAAAACTGATCTTCCACCAATGCTTTGTATGTTAGCCCCTAGATGTTATCCTTCTCTCCAGTTAACCCTCAAAAAGTAACCCTTCCATCCACACTCACAAAAATAAGCCAATCATACTCTCCTCAGTTCCAAATATAGTCAACTTCTCTTCATCCAGTTCTACAGCCCTAGATCATATATCACTCCTGGATAAGTGCAACTGCAGTCAGGGAGCCTCGTGGTTAAGAGCGTTAGTTTTCCAGACTGTGATTGAATTCCCAACTCTGCCATTTACTTCTTGTGCTACTTGAAACAATTTACTTAATCACTCTAAACATTCATTTCTTCATCTTTACAACTAGAATGATTATAAAGCCCAGCCTCATAAGACTATTGTAAAAATTAAGTGAAATAACACACAAGATCGTGTCATAGTGCTGGAAAATACTTAGGTACTCAGTATGTGTTAGAAAGCTTTTCCAGGGTGAGGAGTCAAGATGGTGGAGAAGTAGCAGGCTGAGACGACATCAGGGAGCAGGAGATCAGCTAGATAGCTTATCAAACCATTCCAAACACCTACGAATCCAACAGGAGATTGAAGAGAAGAAAAACAGCTATTCTAGAAACAGAAAATCGACCACTTTCTAAAAGGTAGGACCAGCGGAGAAGTGAATCCAACTCGATGGGAAGATAGACTCCAGGGGGAGGGGCCGGCTCCCGGCAAGCGGCGGAGCAACGGAGCTCAAAATCAGGACTTTTAAAAGTCTGCTCCAGGGAGGGACATCACTCCAGAGGCTAAATGAGGGTGAAGACCTCACGGGGACAGCGTGGACTCAGGTCCCACAGGGTCACAGAAGGATCGGGGGTGTCTGAGTGTCGCAGAGCTCACAGATATTAGAGCAGGGAAGCCGGCTGTGGAGACAGAGCTGAACGTTTCCTAGAGCCGTGGTCTGTGACACGGGCCGGTGCTCTGTGACAGGGGCTGGTGCTCTGTGCAAGGGGTCCCCACAAGATCTGGGGAGACTCCAACCCGGGAGAGCTCAGGGATCTACGGGGTTCAGAGACTCCAGGTGGGAGTCTGCCAGAGACAGACACACTTGGTCACAGGCTGGGTGAGCTGGGAGCAGTTCCCAGAAGCCAGTGAGACGGGACTGATAAAGCACGATTTTCTCCAAGCGTGGCCGGAGGCTGGGAAGACGGGAGAGATTAAGCGCTTTTCTCTAAAGGCGCACTGAAGACTGGGGCCCCTAGCTCTCTTGGCTCCTCCGAACCGGAGATTGGGAGGCCACCATTTTCATTCCCGTCCTCTGGAACTCTAAGGAAAGTGTTCAGGGAACAAAAGCTCCGGAAAGTGAACCTGAGAGGATTACTTAGCCCGGCCCCTGGTAAGGGCTGTGCAATTCCCCCTGGGGCAAAGACACTTGAGAATCACTACAACAGGCGCCTCCCCCAGAAGATCAACAAGAAATCCAGCCAAGACCAAGTTCACTTAACAAGGAGAACAGCGGATTCTTATCTAGACAAAATGACAAGGCAGAAAAACTCACCACAAAAAAAAGAACAGGAGGCAGGACTGAAGGCTAGGGACCTAATCAATACAGACATTGGTAATATGTCAGATCTGGAATTCAGGATGACGATTCTCAAGGTTCTAGCCAGGCTCAAAAAAGGAATAGAAGATATTAGAGAAACCCTGTCCGGAGAAATAAAAGCCCTTTCTGGAGAAATAAAAGAACTAAAATCTAATCAAGTTGAAATAAAAAAGCTATTAATGAGGAGCAATCAAAAATGGAGGCTCTTACTGCTAGGATAAATGAGGCAGAAGAAAAAATTAGTGATAAAGAAGACCAAATGACAGGGAATAAAGAAGCTGAGCAAAAGAGAGACAAACAACTACTGGACCACGAGGGGAGAATTCGAGAGATAAGTGATACCATAAGACGAAACAACATTAGAATAATTGGGATTCCAGAAGAAGAAGAAAGACAAATAGAAGTAGAAGGTATACTGGAGAGGATTATTGTAGAGAATTTCCCTAATATAGCAAGGGGAACAAGCATCAAAATCCAGGAGGTGCAGAGAACACCCCTCAGAATCAATAGGAATCGGTCCACAGCCCGCCATCTAATAGTAAAATTTACAAGTCTTAGCGACAAAGAGAAAATCCTGAAAGCAGCACAGGACAAGAAGTCTGTAACATACAATGGTAAAAATATTAGATTGGCAGCAGACTTATCCACAGACCTGGCAGGCCAGAAAGAACTAGCATGATATATTCAGAGCACTAAACGAGAAAAACATGCAGCCAAGAATAGGTTATCATTGAAAATAGAAGGAGAGATAAAAACTTCCAGGACAAACAAAAACTGAAAGAATTTGTAAACACCAAACCAGCTCTACAGGAAATATTCAAAGGGGTCCTCTAAGCAAAGAGAGACCCTAAAGGTATTATCAGAAAGGAACAGAGATAATATACAGTAACAATCACCTTACAGGCAATACAATGGCACTAAATTCATATCTCTCAATAGTTACCCTGAAGGTAAATGGGCTAAATGCCCCAATCAAAAGACACAGGGTTTCAGAATGGATAAAAAAACAAAACCCATCCATATGCTGCCTACAAGAAACTCATTTTAGACCTGAAGACACCTCCAGATTGAAAGTGAGGGGGTGGAAAACAATTTACCATGCTAATGGACATCAGAAGAAAGCTGGGGTGGCAATCCTTATATCAGATCAATTAGATTTTAAGCCAAAGACTATAATAAGAGATGAGGAAGGACACTATATCATACTCAAAGGGTCTGTCCAACAAGAAGATCTAACAATTTTAAATATCTATGCCCCTAACATGGGAGCAGCCAACTATATAAACCAATTAATAACAAAATCAAAGGAACACATTGACAAGAATACAATAATAGTTGGAGACTTTAACACACCCCTCACTGAAATGGACAGATCATCCAAGCAAAAGATCAACAAGAAAATAAAGGTCTTAAATGACACACTGGACCAGATGGACATCACGGATATATTCAGAACATTCCATCCCAAAGCAACAGAATACACGTTCTTCTCTAGTGCCCATGGAACATTCTCCAGAATAGATCACATCCTGTGTCATAAATCAGGTCTCAACAGGTATCAAAAGATTGGGATCATTCCCTGCATATTTTCAGACCACAATGCTCTGAAGCTAGAACTCAATCACAAGAGGAAATTTGGAAAGAGCCCAAATACATGGAGACTCAACAGCATCCTTCTAAAGAATGAATGGGTCAACCAGGAAATTAAAGAAGAATTGAAAAAAACCATGGAAACAAATGATAATGAAAACACAACGGTCCAAAATCTGTGGGACACAGCAAGGAAGTCCTGAGAGGAAAATATATAGCAATACAAGCCTATCTCAAGAAACAGGAAAGGTCTCAAATACACAACCTAACCCTACACCTAAAGGAGCTCGAGAAAGAACAACAAAGAAAGCCTAAACCCAGCAGAAGAGAAATAATAAAGATCAAAGCAGAAATCAATGAAATAGAAACCAAAAAAACAAATAGAACAAATCAATGAAACTAGGAGCTCGTTCTTTGAAAGAATTAATAAGATTGATAAACCCCTGGCCAGACTTATCAAAAAGAAAAGAGAAAGGATCCAAATAAATAAAATCATGAATGAAAGAGGAGAGATCACAACCAACACCAAAGAAATACAAACAATCATAAGAACATATTATGAGCAACTCTATGCCAACAAATTTGACAATCTGGAAGAAATGGATGCTTTCCTAGAGACATATAAACTGCCAAAACTGAACCAGGAAGAAATAGAAAACCTGAATAGGCCCATAACCAGTAAGGAGATTGAAACAGTCATCAAAAATCTCCAAACAAACAAAAGCCCAGGGCCAGATGGCTTTCCAGGGGAATTCTACCAAACATTTAAAGAAGAATTAATTCCTATTCTCCTGAATCCCCAAACCAAACAAGTATCCCATCAAAAAAGAGAATTACAGACCAATATCCTTGATGAACACAGATGCGAAAATTCTCACCAAAATACTAGCCAATAGGATCCAACAGTACATTAAAAGGATTATTCACCAC